>JAMLFY010000387.1:0-34000 GCA_030441495.1 Dalbergia oliveri | reverse complement strand
TGATGATAAGGTGCCTAAGGAGGAAGTTGCAAATGTTATGCATGTTTTTTGGAATATAACCTAAGTAATCAGGGAGCAAGCTATGGTTGCAAACTAGATAATGAGCACTAATGGGAGGAAAGCTCATCAAAGATACCGGACAAGGCCTCCTGTTTCTGGCATTCCAAGGAGCAAAAACCAGAAAATCTGAGGAACCTAAACCAAGATAAGGCTGAAGAATGGATTAAGTAATTGAGAAGATCTTTGAAGTATCAAAGTAATCGGACTTTAGAAAGTGGGTTATGCCTCTAGATTTTAGGTGCTAATTTCTTGTGGATAGATACTAGAATGCTAGTTGAGGAAATGAATATTGAAATAACTTAGGATGTTGTTGAGGATGATTTCTACGAGAAGTATTTTCCTCATTCCATTAGCTATGCTAAGGAATTGGAAATTCCTAAAACTACAATAGGGGCACATGACGGTGTCAATACACCGCAAAGTTTAATGAGCTTTCCAGACTTCAGTGTAATCCTAATGAAAAGTAGGAAATATGTTAAGTATGAAGGAAGCCTTAGAGAGGACTTGTTAGCAATGCTAAGACTAATGGAAATTAGGGACTTCACCACATTGGTGAAACAAGAGTGTCTAATGGAAGAGTACACCTAGAAGCTATCAATGGCTTAAAAAAGGCTAGCATCACACGGCATAAGGTTCATGCCTACGCTACCACTACAAAGGAATTTTCCTTAGGGAATGGAAAAAGGGAAGTAATCAGAAACCATTGGATAATAAGGAATGCCTAGACTATGGAAAGAATCATGGGGATAAACCATGTTTAGCTGGGCAGTATATGTCGTCAATATAGAAAGCCAGGTCAGGATCTATAACTGTTCAAATAGAGATATACCATCTTTATCAGACCATAACATCAGGGACGTGTTTTTGCCATGAATGCAAAAGATGCTACACTATTAGAGGAACTCATTTAAGAAGTAGGATGTGAAAAGGCTAGTAGTCAAGGATACATTTGTTGTTGACTAGTGTGATGGGAGGTCAACAAGAATTAGAATAAACTGGTAGTTCAGGAATATCCTGACACACTTTTGGAAGATATACTAAATTTCCCCCAAAGGAAAAGAGAGTTCTCCATTGGATTGGTATAGGAATGGGTCCAATTTCAAAGTTCCTAACTAGATGTTTCCTTTGGAATTAGCATAATTGAAGGAGCAGATTGATAAGTGGTTAAGTAAACATTTTATCTATAACACCCTAATATTTAACCCAAACACGCCTAGGACGTATTAAGATTAATTATTAGTTATTACCTCCTTTTAAATTCATTTGCAAAACTACTTAGCAGAAAATATGGGTAAATTTTTTTTTTTGAAAAGATAAAATACGTAAAACAAAGTGCGAGCCATTGCGTACAATGTAAACGAAACGTAAAGTAGCAGAGTAAATAAATCAAGCAATAAGGAACACCTCAATCATAAAAAATCCATCATAATATTAATCATAATAGTTTTAGTACATCATCTAAAGCATATAAGAAAGCTTAAAATCTTACCGTATATGTGGGCAAAGCTTATAAGAAACATAAAATACAAGAAAACATAGAAAGCTAATACATGGAAAAACCCTCAAAAGATACTACAGCTAATAGCAACCCTCCCTCTAAGAGCCTACATAAGATGCTAATCCTCGACAGAGATGTAACCCCTCGCTCCGAAGCTCCTCGGATGTGGCCCAATGGAGTGATAGTGTAGGCATGCGGTCGGTGGTGCGACGTGGCCTTCTGAAAGGGTGCCTCTCGCTGACGTACACGCCTCATGGGCCTAGCTGAGACCGTGTCCTCACTCCCCTATCGGTGGCCAAAGGCACCAAAAGGGCGAGAATTGAATAGGGTCGGCCGGTAAGTCCTCGGGCAGGTCCCTCCCGCAACGACATATGAGGGGCACATACTCCGGATATCACACACTACTAAAGATGATGGTCGGGCACGACGTTCTCTCGTCACGGGGTCGCACCCTCTCAAATCAAATCATCGCCGTAGGGAGAAGTCAGGGTGAAGCGAAAGCTGGAGACCAAGAAAAGCAAATGAGTGTCCCATGTATGCAAAAATGCATACCGCACAACGACCCTCGAAGTGATAGGACTGATGATCCGGGTCATAATGCAACTCCCACACCGGTATCAACGAAGATCACAAATGATGTCATCGTGGTCTGGAGACATAACGGAAAGAGAAATAAAGAAAGGGGTGAGAATCTTGCTAAAGAATTTTAGTAGGGAAACCTCCTATCCTAATGTCATCGTTTACGTCCCAGGAACCTTGGGTTTATTATAGAAAGGTTAGACATGCAAAGATTCATTATGAGGTTTTTATAAAGGTAATTATCCAAGGTCAGTGTCTTTTATGATGAATCTTAATGCATGTATGCATCATAGTAGGACATGTATGCATGGCAATACTTAGCAACAATAAAACACATCTTTAACAAATAGTTCACATATAAGTGGCATGTAACTTTCATGATCAAACTTCCGCTTTCATTAGCAAGGTACTTCTCATCTTTTCTCATTTCTCAACTTATGACATCATGATCTTTTGAAAACAATAGTAACCGACCCTTGATACTAGGCTATGAGCTCATACCTTAACTAGTCGTCACTAGTTCTTACTTATCCTCTTGATAAGTGAATCAAATCATAATCATAAAAATATCAAACCTCGACTCCGAGTACGGGCAGGGGACCTAAGGAATCACCCATCATGGGACTTTCTTCCTTCTTCGAAACGCATCAATTGGTTAAGACTAATGACTTTGTCCGCTTTGAGGCTAATGTCGATGCCCTCACAGGTTTACCTTCTCCTCACCGTAGCAGGAGAAGTACGTCTCAGTCTATGAAACGTATCATCTTGGTTAAGACCAAGTGACATTGTCCACTTCGGTATGGCTCCCATGACCATACCCTCCATGGCTTTCCTTTCTCTCACCTAGAGGAGAAATGCGTCCTGGCATGTCACATATAATCTTTCTTTTCAAAACCTTCTCAAGTCCCTCAATTTGATGGAAATTCGGCAGCATAATGACTACACTCCGAATTTCCTCAAATTTGAGTCATGCCACATAACTCAATCACACATATCATTCTCATAGAACTTCTCAATTAATTAAATCTCTAATTTCACAAGAGCACATTCTACTAACTCATTCATACTCCACATTCTCATGCATGTCAAACACGGCATAACACATCATCACATCAACATGCCACAAATACACATAAAGTCTCATGCTCATGGTATTAACATATTCACATCATTATGAGTATACCCACTCGATCTCATATTCACATCACACCTCCTATCTCATGGTGTCTTATGCTTTGGCTCTTACGGGTCTTAAACTTGTGTTCCAATTATCCTAACCTTCAATATGGATTTTTATAACACCTAAGGGATCATTATCTATAATTTTCTCTAATGTTTATGAATTATAACATAACCAAACAGCTCTATGTCTCTTTGGGCAGAATTTTACTTTATGATTACGGGGTCCTAGAATCTTCGTTTTTGACCATTTCTAAGTTCCGCCTTCGCCTAAGGCTCTATAATTTACTCCTAAACCAATTATGAGAGATTCCTACACATATCCACTAATTATAAACCATTTTTCTTAAGTCCAATTATGCTGGAATAGAATTACAATTTGTGCATCAAAGTGTTCTAGAATTCACATTTTAAGGTTCTTTTTAGTTTCTTGTTCTTTCTAAACTTCCCTAAATCGTTCCTTGCTTCACTCAAACATAATTTTACACATTTTAACACCATAAAACAGAATTTATACAGTGGCCAAACATGAGAGGGCAGAACCAAAATGTAAAGCCCATAAAATCACATAATCTCATGAATTAAAATGCATACAAGTTGCTAGTTTTCTCTTGGAATAATTTTAGGAACTCAAAACTCTTTTAGAAACCAATTTATCTCATTGAAATCATCAAAATATATGCTAGGTCAGTAGCTAAATTATTTGGCTCAAGGAATGGATTTAAAACATAAAAATTTGTCCATAAAGTTCCTTGAGTACATCTAAGCTTAGAAAAATTCCAAGACTTAGACTATGGGCACTTATGATTAGATGAACTCATCCAAGTCCATCATCATCATCACAAGGCCAAAATGGCATTCCTTGAAATGCCTCCATTTTCTAAAACTTTATGCAAGATACTTGGGCAAGTCTTTGAGCTCTAGGACATTTAAGTGATGGCATAATCTTAAACATGATATGCACTCATTTTATTCTTCATTAGAAAGTAAAGTGAGAGCATAAAATAAATATGAGATGCAACCTCATTATTATCTTTAAAGATTAAGTGATGACTTGAAATATAAACATGAAATGCAAGCTTGGAATTTAAACATGATAATGCAAGTTCATTTAATTATTCTTGAGAGTTTAGTGATGACATCAAAATAAACATGCTATGCAAGGCATAAATGTAAACATGTGTGCAACTCATTTTGTCTTAACTAGAGCTCTTACAAGACTTTAAAGGAACATCATAACCTTAACCCAATATGTATCTTAACAACATAAAGTGAGCTTTAGAGTTCTTAGCACCAAGACTTCAAAGAAGTCTTTGGTTTTGAACTTCATCATCAAGCTTAAGAAAATAGACACAAAGCTCAACAATTTATCTAAACAAAATACAAAGAACTAAGTAATATTCTTTATTTTATTGCTCATGGGCTTCAATCTAGAGTAAAACTCTTAGAACGACCAACCAACTTTAAGGTTGGCAAGGGTAAGCTTATAGCTCTTTGTAACACCCTAATATTTTACCCAACATGCCTAGGACGTATTAAGATTAACTATTAGTTATTACTTCCTATTGAACATAATTTGTAAAATAACTTAGCGAAAAATTCAGATAAATTTTTTTTGAAATGGAATATGTAAATCAAAGTGCGAGCCTTCGCGTACGATATAAACAAAACGTAAAGCGGAAGAGCAAATAAATCATACAAGACAAAAGCAATAAAGAACACCTCAATCATGAAAATATTCTTCATAACATTAATTAACATAGTTTAGTACATAACCACTGGAATATAAAGGAAATGCATAAAGTCTTACCCATATACGTAGGCAGAGCTTGCAGTACATAGAACTGGAAATACATAAACGGAAAGGAAAATAAAAGCAAGTACATGGTAAATCCCCAAAAGATAAGACTCCCAACTATCACTACCCTCACCTTCCACGCCTATTGATGATGTTGATCCTCAGATGGGGAGATATAGCCCACGAACTGATGGAGCTCCTCGGATGTAGCCCAACGAAGTGGAGATCTAGGCATAGGAATCGAGGGGACGGCGTGGCCTCCACAACATGGTCACCTCTCGTGGAACACGCCTCGCATGCCTCAACTTGGGTGACAATGTCCTCGCTCCTCCAGAGATCCATAGGGAATGAAGGGAAGAGCCTCTGAAGGATGGCCTCTGATCCGAGCGGGGACATACTCGGGGTATCCGTGCCGCGATGAAGAAGGACGGGCATGCAGGTCTGCTCGTCTCGGGGTCACATCCTTTCAAGAACAGGCGTCGCCAAAAGGTGAAGTCAGGATGAAGCGATAGCTGAGATGGGAAAGCAAATGGACGTCCCACGTACACAAAAACGCACACCTTACAATGACCCTGGAAATGTTAAGACTAATGCTCAGGGTCATAGTGCACCTCCAAGTGGGCGGGTCAATGAAGATCACGAACAACACCATCGATGTTGAAGACGTAACGGAAAGAGAAACGGGAGAGGGGTGATAATCTTGCTAAAGAATCTCATAGGGAAAATCTCTATCCTAGTGTCATTGTTAACGTCCCAGGAACCTTGGGTTTATTATGAAAAGGTTAAACATACAAAGGTTCATTATGAGGTTTTTCATAGAGAATTATCAAGGTCCGTGTCTTTTATGATGAATCTTAATACATGTATGCACATAGCAGAAACATGAATGCATGACAATACTTTAGGAAAACTAAACAATAATCAATCAACATATAAGTGACATGTAACTTCTCTTGAACATCATTCCTTCTCTTCAAACTTGTGACACTAAGCATCATAATAGTAACCGCACCCTAAAACTAGGCTATGAGCTCATACCTTAACTAGTCGTCACTAGTTCTTACTTATCCTCTTGATAAGCGAATCATAGTCATAATCATATTCATAATCATAATAATCCAACTCCTAGAGTATGGGTAAGGGGCCTAAGGATCACCCATCATGGGACTTTTTCCTTCTTCAAAACGCGTCGACTGGTTAAGCCAGCGACTTTGTCCGCTTTGAGGCTAATGTTGATGCCCTCACGGTTTTACCTTCTCCTCACTATAGCAGGAGAAGTACGTCTAAAGTGTCTCATATTAAACATCTTATTTTTTCAAAACTTTCTTAAGTCTCTCAAATTTGATGGAAATTTGGGGTCAGGCAAGCTTCACTCCGAATTTCTAGATTTGAGTTATGCCGCATAACTCACATAATGCATGTTGTCTCATAAATTCCTCAATCAAATAAACCTTTTAATCATAAAAACATACTTTCGTTGATTCATCTATATCACATGGTCTCATGCATTATGCTCAACATACCAAAATTGTAACGTCAGATTTTCCCATGTACAAATGACCGAAATGCCCTTGAGGTCATTTTACCGAAAATGGGGATCGCCAGTCCCGGCCATCCTCAAGGGGATGTTTTGATGTTAATAAGGGATTATATGTGTTATGTGTGGTAATAGAGCAGAAGAATCTCATTTTTGAGTTTTGACGCGAAATTACCAAAACGCTGTGCTATTTGTCATCGTTTTACGTGCCGTTGAGCCCGGACTTTACCAAAAGATTTTAAATGATGTTTATAAGTGGTTTTTGATGTTTAGTTGAGCCCAAAGTTGGGCAGTTTTAGTGCGAAATTACCATTTTGCCCCTAAACGTGTACAGTGAGCCTAATGACGCAATTAAGCAAACCTAAGCAATATTAGGCTCTAATCGAAGATTAATTTATTTCGATAATTAATCTAGAGTCAAAATAATTTATTAAGGTTAATTAGAACCTAAGATTGCTTAGATAAACTCTAATTGCATTCTTTAATTCAAGATTCCTAGTCATGGAATCTTGAATAGTGTTTTCTCTCTCCAATTCCTTAAATTAAGGAATTGTGCCATACCTCATTTGACCAAAAGAATGATTTTAAATTGTTAATCTAGTAAGATCACTCTCCTAATCAAGTCTTGACAACCTTAATTAGCCAATTACCTCACCTAAACACTTTCTTACAACTCCTAATCAAAACCTTAATCAAAGAAACACCTAAACACATCCTTAAACCACAATTACATGAACAAATCATCCTTTCCCCCTTGGCTGAAATGTTGGCCGAATTCATGCTCTCCATTTGTGTCACATGTTGATTTTGTTTCACTCAAAGACCATACCTTAAGCCATACTTTGAACCATACCTACCATGCTTTCAACCATGCCTTTGAATAACAAGTTTTGAAGATATTTTCCTCCCTCTTTGGCATGAAAACGTCAGCCTTCTTCCTCCCAAATCAGCCTCAATGTTTCATTTTCTATAAATACCAAGCCTTGAGAACTTGGTTACACTTTAGATCATTTGCCAAGTTCAAGCTTTCTTGCATTTTCTCTCTTTTCTTCTAATTTCTCTTCATCTTGTTCTTTTTCCTCCACCATCAAAGAAACCTTTCCACCACCACAAACCACCACAAACAACCTTGAACCACCACTCCCTCACTTCAAACCACCTCTCAAACACTTAATCTTTCCATTTCCAAGCTTGCTTTCTCAAGGAAAAATCATCTTCCTTGGTTTTCCTTCTTGGCCGAAATCATCACTTCCATCAAGAGGAGATTTTGTCTTCTCATTCCTTCAAGAATACAAGCTTCTTCTCATTTCTTTCAAGACTTCCTTAGGTAGGGGTTTTGTTTTCAAGTTTTACTTGTTTTCCTTAAAGAAAGTTCTAGTTTTCTCTTGGTTCAAACTCTTTTTTCTTTCTTTCCTTTTCATTTTCGGCCAAGAGGCCATTTTATGAAAATAACATGAGCTTGATGATGAGGTTTCAAGATAATGACTTGTTGTTGTCATGTGAGAAACCTCTAAAGCTTGAAACAACTTGGTCTTGGACCATACATGCTTGTGTTTCTTTCTTTTTTTAGTTTCATTTCGGTTCCTTTTCCTTTCTTTCTTAAATGATTTCGGTTTCCTTTGCCTTGGTTGAACAAAGTTTGCTAAAAATGTAAAGTAGATCACAAAAGTTTTGTTAAAGAAAATTAATCACATGATTTCAAAGAGCTCTAAGCTTACCCTTGCCAACCTTAAAGTTGGTCGGCCGTTCTAAGAGTTTTACTCTAGATTGAAGCCCATGAGCAATAAAATAAAGAATATGACTTAGTTCTTGTAATTTTGTTTAGACAAAGTGTTGAACTTTGTGTCTATTTTCTTAAGCTTGATGATGAAGTTCAAACCTTAAGACTTCTTTGAAGTCTAGGTGCTAAGAACTCTAAAGCTTGCCTTATGATACATAATGGGTTGAGGTTTTTGTTCCTTTAAAGTCTTGCAAAGAGCTCTAGCTAAGATAAAATAAGATGCATTCATGTTTACTTTATGCTTTGCATAGCATGTTTATTTTCATGTCATCACTAAACAACTTAAAGATTAAAACAAGAATGTGCATCCTCACTTAATAAATTCAAAGCCTACCTATTTCAACCTTAAAGTTGATTGTTGATTTGGGGTAAATACCTAAGAGGCCTAGAGCACTAAAATAAAGAATTGAACCTTGCATCTCATGTTTACTTTCTTGCCTAGCATGTTTATATTCTATGTCATCACTTAAACTCCAAAGATAATAAAAAGGTGCATCTCATGTTTACTTTATGTCTTCACTTTATTTTCTAATGAAGATTAAAAATGAAGTGCATAGCATGTTTAAGTTTATGTCAACACCTTAATGATCTAGAGCTCAAAGACTTGCCCAAGTATCCCATGTAAGGTTTTTAAGAAAATGTTGGCATTCATAAGAAGCCATTTCGGCCTTGTGGTGATGATGATGGACTTAGTATGAGTTCCTCTAATTACAAGTGTCCATAGTTTATGTTTTGTAATTTTTCCAAGCTTAGGAGCACCTAAGCAACCTTATGCATAAATTATATACTTTAAATCTATTTTATGAACAAGTTAATTTAGCTACTGACCTCATGTGTATTACATGATTTTAATGTAAGGATTTGAGTCCTAAAAGAGTTTTGAATTCCTAAATTATTCCAAGAGAAAACTAGCAACTTGTATGCATTTAATTCATGAGATTATGTGATTATATGAGTTTATGTTTTCAGTTCTGCATGATGCAATTGGCCACTGTATAAATTCTGTTTTATGGTGTTAAAATGTGTAAAATTATGTTTGAGTGAAGCAAGGATCGATTTAGAGAAGTTAGAAAAGAATAAGTAACTTGAAAGGATCAAAAATGAGAATTCTAGAACACTTAAATGCACAAATATGCATTCTGTTCCAGCATTTTTGAAACTAAGGAAAGTGGTTTATAATTAGTAACCATGAGTAGGAATCCCTCATAATGGGTTTAGGAGTTAATTATAGAACCATAGGCGAAGACGGATCTTAAAAAGGGTCTAAAGCGGAAATTCTAAAAACTCGTAATCATAAGATAATTTTCTGCCCAAAATGCATAATGCTGTATGAAATTTTAGTAAGCCTAAATCTTAGTGAGAAATATAAGTAATGATCTCTTAGGTGTAATAAAGATGTAATATGGGTATTAGGATAGTTGGAACATAAGTTTAAGACACGTAAGGGCTAAAGCATAAGACACCATAAGATAGGAGGTGTGATGTTAGTATGAGGGCAAGTGAGCATATTCTTAATGATGTGACTATGTTAATATCTTAAGTATGAAATGTTATGTGGCATGATGATGTGATGATATGGTATGTCACGTTTAAAATGCATGAGAATATGAAATGTGAATGAAGGATATGTTATATGAGGTTCTAAGGTTGTATGCTCATGTTGCATCCATAAAAGATATGATAATGTGGAAATGATCCCATTATGACTTCCAAGTTAAGGGTTGTATGGGGTGATCCAAGAAAGAAATATGACTCCCCCTCTTACCCCATATAAATCTAGCAACGGCTAGTTAGGATGAGCTCATTCCTAGGTGATAGGTGATTAGGAGTTTTGGTGACCATGATAAAATTGGGGTCGGCATGTTGGGTGGATTTTGGTGACCATGATGAGGGTGGAAAAATGGAAAAGTTATGAAAGGAACTCACGGAGTTCATGTATGAAAAAGTAAAAGACGTACATGCATATGTTTCATTGATGCTTTGATTAAGTGATATGTGTTATCTACGTGTCCTGTCATGCTCAAGTATTGCCATGCATACATAAAATATGTTAATTCATACCATCAAGACTCATGCTAAAAGGAACCCACTTCGGATAATAAGGTTTGAGAAATTAAAATTGAACCTATGCATGTATACCCCTTTCATAATGAAACCCGAAGTGGCTGGGGGTGACGACGATGACACTTGTGTTAAAGTTAGGAGCCTAGAATCTTGTATAAGTATTCTCACCCTTTGTATTTCCCTCCGTGTCGTCTCTAGACGGGATTGATGCAGATGTTCGTGATTTACCTTGAAGCGCAAGTGTAGGAGTTACGCACATCGGATAGGGGCGCACTGGAAGCTTGAAGACTAGCCTAGCCCGTTTATAATTATGTTTAGCGTTAGTTAACCTTGCTTGATGTATTTAGTATCTTGAGGTGTCCTTATATTCATAAGGGCATCGGTATTTTGTTATGATTATAATATAATACTACAAGTTATGTTGTGTTTATTCTATGGTTTATGTATGATTATGGTGATGTATACTAGGATGTATGTTTCTTCTTTAGTAATCGGTCTCTATGCGCATGCGCGGCTCGCATTTTAAATCTTAAATTCAAAAAGAAAAATTTAGCCGTATTTTCAATACTTGTATTTTAAAGAAAGCCAAGTCAAGTTTGAAACAAAGACGTAATCGCTAATAATTAGCCGAATGCGACTCAAGCATATTAGGTGAAAGTTAGGGTGTTACAAAAATCATCATCACAACACAACATGAATCCTCATGTTATCAAACTCATGTCATTAACATATTCATACTTAACACAAGCACACTCGCTCGTTTCAATCTCACATCATACTCTGTCTCATATTATTTTATGCTTTGACTTCTTACGGGTCTTAAACGTATGTTCTAATTATTCTAATACCCATATTACATCTTTATCACACCCAAGAGGTCATCACTTATAATTTTCACTAAGATTTAGGCTTACTAAAAATTCCAAACAGCATTATGCATTTAAGGGCAGAAAATATCATACGCTTACGGGGCTTTAGAATCCTCGTTTGTGACCCTTTTTTAAGATCCGTCTTCGCCTAAGGCTCCATAATCAATTCCTAAACCAATTATGAGGGTTTCCTAGGCATGTTTACTAAGTTATAAGTCATTTTTCCTCAATCTAACTATGCTAGAACAGAATTGCATATTACCATGTCTAAGTGTGCTAGAATTCCCATTTTAAGTCCTTATCATCGCCTTAAACTTTGTAATAATACCTAATCATTTATGAAGGGTTTTTATACATGTTTTACTGATTATGAACCATTTATCCTTGAGTTAATCATGCTGAAGAGTTTCATTTTTCCATAGTTAGGTGTTCTAGAATTCTCAATTTAACCCCTTTTAGTTACTTGATCTTTTCTAGCTTCTCTAAAACATTCCTTACTTCACTCAAACATAATTTTACACATTTTAACACCATAAAACAGATTTATACAGTGGCAAAACATGGGGTTACAAACCGAAATGTAAAGCCCATAAAATCACATAATCTCATGAATTAAAATGCATACAAGTTGCTAGTTTCTCTTGGAATCATTTTAAGAACTCAAAACTCTTTTAGAAACCAATTAATCTCATTAAAATCATTGAAATCCAAGTAAGGTCAGTAGCTAAATTAATTTAATCATAAGGAGGATTTAAAACTTAAAACTATGTCCATAAGGTTCCTTAAAACCACCTAAGCTTAGGAAAATTCCAAGGCATAGGCTATGGACACTTGTGATTGATGAACTCACACAAAGTCCATCATCAACATCACAAGGCCGAAATGGCACCCTTGAGACATCTCCATTTTCTAAACTTTATGTGTGATACTTGGGCAAGTCTTTGAGCTTTAGAACATTTAAGTGATGGCATAAACTTAAACATGGTATGCACTTATTTTATTCTTCATTAGAAAGTAAAGTGAGAGCATAAAATAAATATGAGATGCAACCTCATTATTATCTTTAAAGTTAAGTGATGACTTGAAATATAAACATGAAATGCAAGTTTGAAATTTAAACATGATAATGTAAGTTCATTTATTTATTCTTGAGAGTTTAGTGATGACATCAAAATAAACATGCTATGCAAGGCATAAACATAAACATGTGTGCAACTTATTTTATCTTAACTAGAGCTCTTACAAGACTTTAAAGGAACATCATAACCTTAACCCAATATGCATCTTAACAACATAAAGTGAGCTTTAGAGTTCTTAGCACCTAGACTTCAAAGAAGTCTTTGGTTTTGAACTTCATCATCAAGCTCAAGAAAATAGACACAAAGCTCAACACTTTGTCTAAACAAAATACAAAAACTAAGTCATATTCTTTATTTTATTGCTCATGGGCTTCAATCTAGAGTAAAACTCTTAGAACGCCGACCAACTTTAAGGTTGGCAAGGGTAAGCTTAGAGCTCTTTGAAATCATGTGATTAATTTTCTTTAACAAAACTTTTGTGATCTACTTAACATTTTTAACAAACTTTGTTCAAACAAAGGAAGATGAAACCGAAATCATGAGGAGGAAAGGAAGAGGAAACCAAAACCTTTGAGGGGAAAAAGGAAAGAAATCGAAAACCTTATCAAAGAAAAAGAAAGTGATCAAGGCATGTATGGTCCAAGACCAAGTTGTTTCAAGCTTTAGAGGTTTCTCACATGACAACAAGTCATTATCTTGAAACCTCATCATCAAGCTCATGTTCTCTTCATAAAAAGGCCTCTTGGCCGAAATGAAAAGGGAAAAGGAAAAAGAGTTTGAACCAAGAGAAAACTAGAACTTTTCTTGAAGAAAACAAGTAAAAACTTTAAAACAAAACCCCTACCTAAGGAAGTCTTTGAAGAAATGAAAGAAAGCTTGAGTTCTTGAAGAGTTGAGAAGACAAAATCTCCTCTTGGATGTGGGTATGTGTTCGGCCAAAGAGGATGCTCAAGGAAGATGATTTTTCCTTGAGTTTCTAAGCTTGGGAATGGAAAGTTTAAGTGTTTGAGAGATGGTTTAAGGTGAGGTAGTGGTGGTTTATGGTGGTGGCAAGGTTCTTTGAGAGAAAGAAGATGAGCAAGATGAAGAGAATTTGAGAGAAAATGAGAGAAAGAGCAAGAAAGCAAAACTTAGCAAATGATCTAAAGTGTATCAAGGTTCTTCAAGGCTTGGTATTTATAAAAATTTTGCACAATGGTGGCTGATTGAGGAGAAAGGCCGACGGCCTCTTGGCCATTTGGGGAGGAAAATATCTCTTGATTGGTATGGGTAAGGCATGGCAAAGCATGGTTGAAAGCATGGTGAGGTATGGTTTGAGGTATGGCCTATGCATGGCTCTTGAGTGAGATAAAATTCAACATGTGACACTTTCAATGGGGCCATGTATTCGGCCATTGGGCAGAAAAGGGGGGATAATTTGTTCATGTAATTGTGGTTTAGTGATGTGTTTAGATGTTTCTTTGATTAAGGTTTTGGTTAGGAGTTGTAAGAAAGTGTTTAGGTGAGGTAATTGGTTAATTAAGGTTGTCAAGACTTGATTAGGAGGGTAATCTTACTAGATTAACAAATTAAATTCATTTTCTTAGTCAAATGAGGTATGACACAATTCCTTAATTTAAGGAATTGGAGAGAGAAAACACTATTCAAGATTTCATGACTAGGAATCTTGAATTAAAGAATGCAATTAGAGTTTATCTAAGCAATCTTAGGTCCTAATTAACCTTAATAAATTATTTTGACTCTAGATTAATTATCAAAATAAATTAATCTTCGATTAGAGCCTAATATTGCTTAGGTTTGCTTAATTGCGTCATTAGGCTCACTGTATACTTTTCTTGGGGCAAAATGGTAATTTTGCACTAAACCCGGGACCTCCCGGGCTCAAACTAAATATCAAATACCACTCAAAAACATCATTCCAAACTTCCTGGAAAAGTTCCAGGCTCAAACGACACCTTTTACACGTGTAGAACACAGGGGTATTTTGGTCATTTTGAGCCGAAAGTTGGAAAACGAGATTTTCACCTCGGATATCAAACATAACAGTTATAATCCCCTTCAAACATTGAGTTGACCCATTAAGGACGAGGCAGCCTGTCCTGAATTTAGGTAAAAATGACCTTAGGGGCATTTTGGTCATTTGTACTAAACAGTAGAAATGAGACGTACACTCTTTGAAACCATGTGATTAATTTTCTTTACAAAACTTTTGTGATCTACCTAACATTTTAGCAAACTTTGTTCAAGTAAAGGCAAAGGAAAACCGAAATCTTTTAACGAAAAAGGGAAAGGAAATCGAAACCATTCAAGAGCAAAAGGAAGAGAAGCCAAAAATGTAATCAAGAAAAGAAAGAAAACACAAGCATGTATGGTCCAAGACCAAGTTGTTTCAAGCTTTAGAGGTTTCTTATATGACAACAACAAGTCATTATCTTGAAACCTCATCATCAAGCTAAAGTTCTTCTCATAAAAAGGCCTCATGGCCGAAATAAAAGGAAGAGAAAGAGTTTGAACTAAGAGAAAACTAGAACTTTTCTTGAAGAAAACAAGCAAAAACTTTAAATCAAAACCCCTACCTAAGGAAGTCTTTGAAGAAATGAAAGAAAGCTTGAGTTCTTGAAGAGTTGAGAAGACAAAATCTTCCCTTGGATGTGGATGTGTATTCGGCCAAATAGGAAGCTCAAGGAAGATGATTTTTCCTTGAGTTTCTAAGCTTGGGAATGGAAAGTTTAAGTGTTTGAGAGATAGTTTAAGGTGAGGGAGTGGTGGTTTGTGGTTGTTTGTGGTGGTTTGTCGTGGTGGAAAGGTTCTTTGAGAGGAAGAAGAAGATGAAGAAGATAAAGAGGATTTTGAGAGAAAATGCAAGAAAGTGCAAGGAAACTAAACTTGGCAAATGATCTAAAGTGTAACCAAGTTTTTCCAAGCTTGGTATTTATAGAAATTTTGCACAATGGAGGCTGCACAAGGAAGAGAAGGCCGACGGCCTCTTGGCAATTTGGGAGGGAAATATCTCTTTGATTGGCATGGGCTAGGCATGGGCAAAGCATGGTGAGGTATGGTTTGAGGTATGGCCTAGGCATGGCTCTTGAGTGAGATAAAGTTCAACATGTGACACTTTTCCTAGGGCCATGCATTCGGCGAGATTGGGTAGCCAAGGGGGAGGATTAATTTGCTCATGTAATTGTGTTTTAGTGATGTGTTTAGGTGTTTCTTTGATTAAGGTTTTGGTTAGGAGTTGTAAGAAAGTGTTTAGGTGAGGTAATTGGGTAATTAAGAATGTCAAGACTTGATTAGGAGGGTAATCTTACTAGATTAACAATTTAAAATCATTCTTTTGATCAAATGAGGTATGGCACAATTCCTTAATTTAAGGAATTGGAGAGAAAAATACTATTTAAGATTCCATGACTAGGAATCTTGAATTAAAGAATGCAATTAGAGTTTAACTAAGCAATCTTAGGTTCTAATTATCCTTAATAAATTATTTTGACTCTAGATTAATTATCGAAATAAATTAATCTTCGATTAGAGCCTAATATTGCTTAGCTTTGCTTAATTGCGTCATTAGGCTCACTGTACACTGTTCTAGGGGCAAAATGGTAATTTTACACTAAAAGCTCGGACCTCCAAGCCTGACTAACATCAAATATCACTCGTAAACATCATTCCAAACTTCCTGGAAAAGTTCAAGGGTTCAAACGGTAACTTTTACCGATAAACACAACAGGGTATTTTGGTCATTTTGAGCCGAAAGTTCAAAAATGAGATTTCACGTAGATGTCAAACATAACAGATATAATCCCCTTCAAACATTGAGTTGACCCATTAAGACCGGGCAACTGTCCTGAATTCAGAAGTAAAAATGACCTTAGGGGCATTTTGGTCATTTGTACTCGCAGTAGAAATAAAGGCGTTACATCTGGTCAAGTGCCTTACCATGAGTAGCTCCTACTATTGGTGAAAGAGAAAGATGAAGGTATGAGGCTATGTGTTGATTATAGACAACTGAATAAGGTGATGATCAAGAACAAGTATCCTCTTCCAAGGATTGATGATTTATCAATCAATTAAGGGGAGCGATAATATTCTCTCAGGATTGATTTGAAATCGAGAAACAACAGATTTAAGTTTAGGCGAAAGATATTCCAAAGCACACTATGGGCATTAGAATATATAGTCATATCTTTTGAGATAACTAATAACGCTAATAATATTCATGGATTACATGAATTGAATCTTCAACCCTTTCTCATCAAGTTCATAATTGTTTTATAGATGATATTCTCATTTATTCAGGGTTGAGGAAGAACTTGAGTTGCATCTTGAACGTGCTATAGATTCTTCATGCTAAGAAATCCAAATGTGAGTTTTGGCTATAGGAAATAAGACTTCTAGGTCTTGTAGTATCATAAAAGGAATCAAGTTGACCCAGCAAAGATTGAAATAGTACTAAAGTGGGAAAGGCCTAACTACTACCATGGAGATTTGAAGCTTTGGGATTAGATGATTTCTATTGAAGGTATGTCAAGGGATTCACCTTGAAGGCCTTACCCTTAACCAAAGCTGAACCAAAAAAGTGCACCTTTCAAATGGACAGTAAGATATGATAGGAATTTTCAAGACCTCAAGTAGAAATTGACCATTGCACTTGTAGTGGTCTTGCAGAACCCACATGGTTTATTTGAGGTTTATTGAGATGAATCAAGAAAAGGCTTGGGGTGCATTTTGATGTAAAACAGAAAAGTGGTGCCTTAGACTTCAAGACAACTAAAGCCGCATCTCAAGTTGGCAAAAGTAGTGTTCATTTTGAAAATCTAGAGATACCATCTATATGGGGTAAAGTTTGAGGTGTTTTATAATTAGAAGAATCCTAAGTATCTCTTAGATTAGAAAGATGAAAGCATGAGACAATGGTGATAGATAGAGTTCATTATAGATTAGGAGCTCAACTTGAATTACCATCAGGAAGAACAAATGTGGTCAGCAATCCCTCAATAGAAAAACCTTGGTATTTCTCAATGACAATTAAGGAAACAAAGTTAGAAGAGATTTTGAAGTCTTAATTTGGGGGTAGAAGAGAGGCTTAGAAGTGTATATTTGGATAGGATTAGGATCACAAGTGAAATTAAGAAGGAGATTTCACAAGCTCAACAAAAAGATTCAAAATTTCAGAAAACCCTAGCCTTAGCTCAAGTTGGGCGTAGAACGGATTTGCACGGGGTGAAAAGAGGATGTGGAAGTATAAGATCAAATATGTGTGTTGAGAATAGGAAATTTTCATCGTAATATCCTAAAAGAAACTCATGAAGGAAATTTCTCTATACACCCAAGAGTTACAAAAATGTATAGAGATCTTAAGAAGATGTTCTGGCAACCAAAGATAAAGGTGGATGTAGCAAAAACGGTTTCAAGGTGTTTGACTTCCAAAAGATGAAGATAGAACATTAGAAGCACTAGGTACACTGCAACCAATGGAGATTCCCAATAGAAAAAGGGAAAATATTTGAATGGATTTTGTAATGGGATTGCCAAAGATACAATTAAGATATGATGCTATTTGGGTTATAGTGGATAGACTAACTAAGTCGCACATCTTCTACTAGTCAAAGTTACTTTCTATTGAAAAATTGGTTAAGCTTTATATAGAAGGATTAGTGAGACTAAATGGTGTTTTTTCTATTATAATCTTAAATTGAGATTCGCATTTTACCTCAATTTTTGGGAGATTCTCTAAAAATTTTTGGAAGAAAACCTTGTCTAAGCACAACTTATCATCTCAAGACTGATAGGCAAGCTAAATGGACCATTCAAACATAGGAAGATATGATGAGAGAATATGTACTAGAACACTGTGGCAATTGGGACAGATGTTTGCCATTAATTGAATTCTCCTACAATGCAGCTATCACGCAAATGTTAGAGTGTCTCCTTATGAAGCTCTATATGGATGGAAGTGTCAATCACCTCTATGTTAGTGAATTGGTGAAAGTAGTCTTCTCGGACTAGAGTAATCCGCAGACTCTGAGTAGATAAAGAAGATTGAAGTAAGATTTTGGAATTCAAGGTCGCAGAAGAGCTATGTGGATAAGAGAGAAGACCATTAGAATTCCTAGAAGGAGAGCACATATTTTTGAAAGTTATCTCAATGCAGATAGGCAGAGCCATTAAAGTCTAGAAACTAAATCATTGTTTTATAGATCATTTTCAGATCCAAGGTCGTGTAGGTTTAGTGGCATACCAGATAGTTTTCACTCCACGCCTATCAAAGATTCACAATGTATTCCATCTGCTACAAGCTTTGAAAGTACATTCTTGATCTTAGTCATATCCTGGAATTGAATCCCTATGGCTATGAGATTGTTTGACGTTAAAGTTACCACCAACACAAACAATAAATAGAAGCATGAAACAACTTCGAGGAAGATCCATCTATTTTGTAAAGGTTGTGTGGGATAGAGAAGGATCCAAGGAGTATACATGGGTTTTGGAATCAAGTATGGGATAGGGCTAAATTTTGAGGGCAAATTTTTTTTAAGGGAGGTAGAATGTAACAACTCATTTTTTTGTTGTTGGTATTTTCTATGATAAAATAATTAAATGTGAGTAATCTATAGGGATTTTGAAAATTTCAGGACACAGTTATTATCACAATAATATGAGGAGTTTGTAAAGAAAAAAAGAAAATTAATTTAATATTATTAAAAATCAATATAATTATATTTTAATCGGGGATATAGCAATACCTATAATTGGCATAATGATATAGATAAAAATAAGGATAAGGGTAAATAGATATTTTAACCCAGTAAACTTCTTTTATGTTAATCACATGAAATGGTAATAATGTACACTGACAAGCTGAAATTGGTTTGAATAATGGATATTATCATATCTTAGATAATTTTTACTCAAGACAATCAAATAAATATAGATATTTCTAATATTGATACAAGGCAAATCAATTCTGGAAATATTTTACTCCTTAATTTCTCTCCAAGTTTGTTTTATTATATAAAAGAAAAATAAAAAAAGTCGCATTTTCTTTTTTCTTTGGATAGCAACCATGTTCCCTTCTTCTTTCTTCATCTTTTTCATTTCTTTCTTCTTGAAACTCCATGAAACCTTCAAGTTCTTGAAGGATACACTTAGATTAATCCTTAAACTAGTTCAAGAACACTTCTTCTACACTAAACTCAAGACAAAACCTTCTTTTTCACCTTCAAAGATGTTTAACCAGGCTTATAGAAAGGCTGGAACATGGGTTTAAAGCTTTAGTTAGAGGAGGAAAGCAAGAGAAAGATCTAATACAAGGCTTGAAAAGTAACAATTACTCACTATAAGGTTATGGATTAAGCATAGTTTTATTGTAATACCTTAAAAATTATTTAAAAATTAATTCGAGTTTTATTAGTCATAATTTCAAAAGTCTGATAGTTTTAGCAATGATGAGGATGACCCAACGGATGTGTTAAAAAAAAAAATTCCCAAGTTAGTGTTTTACCCATTCGTAGAGTTTTGATGTGAGTTTTTAACACCATCCAAGTTACTTGGTGGCCAAGTAACCTTTACCAACCACTTTATGCCAAGTGGATGGCATTGATTGAAACTTGAAAAACAAGTTTTAATCATTGCCTTTCATTTATTGTTATTTTTACAGGGTGCCAATACTCACCTGTTCGATAAGATTTCAGTGTGTGATTTTTAACACGAAAGATAGTTTAATCATTATATATGGATAATGTATATCCATTCAAGCCAAGTGTAAGGGTAAGATTTAATCTTGGTTTACAAGATTAAATCCTAGTCATCCATTACAAGATTTAACCATTTATACTATATTATATTCATGCATTAATTATAAAGATCAACATCAAACAAATCTTCTTCAAGAAGCCAAATTTCTTCTTCTTTATGCATTATTTTCATGCAAACACCAAGGAGAAAGGCATCAGCCTCCATTTCCATCTCAAGAGCTCAAGCTTTCATTCAAATGCCGAAAATCCTAGCCCACACTTGATAAAATCACAAACTTCCTTCACCAAAGTTATTCTACTCATCAATACCTATAAATCTAACCGATTGAAATCTCAATTCTCCATCAATCCTCACATTGATACCTCACTTCCTCACTAATTTAGGAAGGGTTTGGGTTTGATTTGAGAGCTTTGAAGTGAAGGAAATCCATCTTGGAGCATCTTAGAGCCAAGGGCACACTAGTTTCCAAAAGTAGGGTTTTCTTTGGCCTTTTCTTTTCAAATTTATTATGAACATTTATGATTGATCTTGGTCCAAAATTTCTAGTTATATTGGTTGATAATATATTGATATTGATGTATTAATTTTGGTGGAGTGTTTAGATGATGTTAGAGTCATTTTTGTGAAAAGAGATTTTGAACCTTGTTGTTGGACTTTCAGTTTTCTCTATGGATAGCTACTGATCACGAATTTTCTGAGTGAATTGTGAATATTTTCATGAGTTATAAAAAATATATGTTTAATTTAACATCCTAAGCTAGTTTCACAAATTTTCTTGAGTTCTGATTTGGACTCCTAATGCTTAAAAAATTCAGAAACCAAGGTAAACTATGTCCTCATGAAATGTTGGAATGGAAGCTATAAATTTTCCTAATTTTATTACCATATCAAATGATTGAATTATCACTTGAAATTTTTAGATGATGTTGACCACATATTGACGTCCAACCATGAATTTTTGTATGATGTGATATGTTCATTTGGCTGGGTAATAAAATTGGGAACTATGGCTATTGGATTAAATGAGATTTCTGGCCTAGGAATTTGTCTAATTTTTTTAACATAGTTAGAGAACTTTTTGTAACACTCTAAAAATTATTTAAAAATTAATTTGATCTTTATTAGTCGTAATTTCAAAATGACAGTTTAGCAATGATGAGGGTGGCCCAACGGACTTGGCAAAAAAAAAAAAAAAAAGGATGAATAGTAACCTTGCGGGCCCCAGCGGCTTGGGACAGTCAAAACCCTGATCTTGGTCCTGGGAAATGCCCTGGACTGAGAAAAGGGAGGGTTGAGGTAAGAAATAGTTTGGAATGAGAATTTATACCTAAATTTAATTTTCAGGTAATGTTTGATTACCAACATGTTACCGTTCGGTAAGTTTCAATGTGCGGTTTTTGACACTATACAAGTTACTTGGTGGCCAAGTAACCTTTACCATCCACTTTATGCCAAGTGGATGGCAAGGATTAAAACTTGAAAAGCAAGTTTTAATCTTGACCTTTCATTTATTATATTTTACTCGGAAACCGATATCTCGTCCGTTTGGTGGAATTTCGGTGTGCGATTTTTTAACACGAAAGATATTTCCATCACCACCAATGGATAATATCCATCTAGTAGGACATGTGGAAGGCCAAGATTTAATCTTGGAATCCAAGATTAAATCTTAGCCATCCATTTTGCTTTATCACAAAATATCTTTATACATCCATTATAAGATCAACACATGTTCTAATCTTCTTCAAGAACCCAAATCCTCCTTCATTAAGCTTCATTTTGTGCAGCCTTCAAGGAGAGAAGAACCAACCACCATTTTCATCCTCTTGAGCTTCACTTTGAGTTCTAAGTCCATAAATCCTAAGCTAGGGTTGTTAAAGTTTCAAGATTCCTTTATTAGACTTCATCTACACCTCAAGCCCTACAAATCTAACTGATTAGAATCCGTGTTCCTCACCAAACCCTACCTTGCTACCTCACTCTCATTGTGTTAGAGAAGAGTTGGGTTTGATTTGGAGAGCTTTGGAGTGGAAGGAAGCTATCTTAAAGCATCTTGGGGCCAAGGAGCCATTAAGACACTCCAAGTAGGGTTTTTGTTGTCTTTCTTTGTCAAATTTCTCTGATCTATTTTGGATTGAGCTAGGTCTGAAATTTCTGGTTGCATTGATTGATATTATGTTGATATTGATGTATTAATTTTAGTGTTGTGTTTGGATGGTGTTAGAAAATGGTTTTTATCTAAAGAAGTTTGGACTAGGCCTGGATTTTCGATTTCCTCCAGGCGGCGTGGTGCACGAATTTTTTGGTATATTTGTGGGTGTTTTCATGAGCTATAAAAATTATAAGTTGGAGTTAACATCTTAAATTAACTACATGAATTTTATTTGATCTTGAATTTAAGGTTTATTACCTCAAAAAAAAATCAGAAACCGAAATGAGGCTAATGCTGCCTTGAAATTTTGAAACTGAAGCAATAAAGTTGGCCATTCTATTACCATAGTAAATGATTGAATTAGCCCTTGAAATTTTTACAAGAAGTTAATAACATGTTGAAGTATAACTGTAAATTTTATTTATATTGATTCAATCATTTGCTAAGGTTAAAAATGATGAGAACTCTAGTTCTAGCTATGAATTGGTGGTCCCTGACCACTGAACTTGTACAATTTATTGAGGAGATAGAGACCTCCATTTGTGTTGAAATTTTCATGGGACCTTGGGAACACATTGAAATTTTCTTGAGAATTTTTATAGGCTCTGAACTAATTGTTTGATGTGCAAATAAATTGTGCTATGAACATGTGAAATCTGCCATTATGAGAATGCAACAATGCTTTGAATAGATGAAGTAATGACATTTTAGTATGACATGAATACTTAATGCTAATTTTTGGCTATATGAATTGTGACATGAATGCATGCTAGACAATTTAAAAGATTGATTTATGAGATACAAATGAGAATTGCACTAGAATGAGTGCCTGTACATGCTTTATGCATGCATTGGAAAAAGAAAAGTGTATGATATGTTGAACTAAGTTCTATAGCCATGAGAAACATGAGATCCTCTTTGACTTGTCAAGGGCAAATAAAGAAACATGAGATCCTCTTCGACTTGTCAAGGGCAAATAGAGAGGGTTGAGATCCTTTCGACTAGTCAAAGGCAAATAGGGAGCGGTGAGATCCTTCGACTTGTCAAGAGCAAATAGAGAGGAGGAAATCCTTTCGACTTATCGAGGGCAAATAGAAAGGGATGAGATCCTTCGACTTGTCAAAGGCAAATAGGAAGAGGTGAGATCCTTTTGAATTGTCGAAGGCAAATAGGCAAATAGAAAGGGATGAGATCCTTTCAACTTGTCGAAGGCAAATAGAGAGACGAGATAAGTTCACTGCATGTATTATATGCATACTAAGTTTCTGAATTGTTTGCATGAGATAAATTACTATTAGTTGGGACATTATGATATATGTGCATTAAGTAAGTGAAGGACAAAAGGAATCCACTTCAGAAAAATAGTTTTGAACTTTAAAATGAATCTTTGATATACATTACATGATCACATTTTCTAATAAACGAAGTGGCTGGGGCGATGATGATGACATTTATGATTGTGTAACTGGGAAGTTGCCCTCCTAGAATTGTGTAATTCTTACCCCTACGTGTTTGTGTTTCCATGTCACCTCCAAGTTGATCCAAAGGACTGCAAAGTTGCTACACTAAAGGAATCAAATCGCGGTAGTACTTAGTGTTTTTATTATGTTGTACTTAGTGGTGTGTATATGTTTGTAAACAAAGTAAAGAACATATATGTATTCAAGCTCATAGAAGAGCTTTCTTTTGTACTTATGAAATAAATAAATGTTTTGTGTATTTGTTGTATAAATTTAGTAGAACTACAATTAGTTACTACTCGACTCAATCAATCTTGCTATAGATAACTAAGAAAGGTCCTCTAATTTCTAAGTAACAACTCCTAAGCATAATGTCATGACTTAAGGATGACGTTGTACTTGGGAGGATGTTACACTCTTTTCCTGAAATTTTTATGAAACCTTGTGGACACATTGAAGTGTCTTAGAGAATTTTGATAGCCTTGAATTGATCATTTGATATGCAAATAAATTTGTAATACAATAATATGAAATATCCCAAATTGCTAGAAATGAACCCAAACCTTGAATTGGTAAAGTAATGACATTTGGTTCAAGTATGATGTATATGAATGCATGCTAGCCACCAAAAGATTAGTTTATGACTTTAAAATTTATATTGTGAATGGATACTTATATGAGTTGATAATGATGTATATGTTCAGTAGATAAAAGTCCCCTTTTATGTGAAGGGCATGGGAAAGTCCCCTTTTAAATATAAAGGGCATAGAAAGATCCCCTTTTATTATGTAAAGGGCAGTAAAACCTCTGAATGTCCTGAGGGCACATATATTCATAAGTAATACTATGTCCATTGAGAAATAATAAATGTGTATATTAAGTGATTGAATAATAAAATAAACCCACTTTGGAAGGATAATATTTGGACTTCAGAATGGACATTTAATATATACATATTGCGTGCCACACTTATCTCTTAATAAAATAGAAATCAGTTAGTGACGATGACATTATGAGTGTAGAATTGGGAGATTGCCTGAGAGTGTATAGTGCTGGCCCCAAGATGTATTTTTGGTCTGGAGATCTAGCCTCCAGATAAATGTCAAGAATGATGCGAGCTGCTACATGAAATAACGCATGATAAGTAGTTTAATAGTTGATGTTTTTACTTCCTGTACATAGGTGGAGATATATGTATCTAAATGTAATAGAGAGACATTGTATTAAATCTCTTAGAAGAGCTTCCTTTTTGTACTTAGCTATGTATTCAATAAATGTTATGTTTCTTTATTATACATTTTAATAGAATTATGCTTAGTTATTACATTTAATGAGCTTGCTATAGATATTGAGAAAGGTTTGTTAATTTATAGTAACAACTCCTCAAGTATGATGTCGTCACTTAAGAATAATGTTGTACTTGGGAGGATGTTATATTTATGGTTAGGAAGGGTGTAACACACTAGGCTTCTTAAAAGATCTATTTCAACCTCATTACAAAAAGTAAAAAGTAGTTTTTGAAGATTCATCTAGAAGCACTATTTTACTAATGGCTCTACAACGCTAAAACGGCAAGTGACTCTTTCTAGACTCATTTCAGACACAAATAGATGATCAACACGCATTACTTGGACAACAGATTAAGGGCAATGGTAAAAAAATGCAAACCATCTATAATGAGATGTAATTAAGTTCAAAGAAAGTGACAAAAGCGAAACAGATGTTGATATGTTGCAAAAATTTCTCTCATCTTTTGTAAAGTTCATCTTCTTGTAATTAGTTTCCTTATCTACAAAAATCTTCTTTTTATGTTCTTAGTAGATAACAAATTCTTCTAAGGAAGAATCATAGAAAGAAGTCATTTGCATTTTCCCAAGCCTATTCTTGTATATCTTCAAAACTTGAGTGTAGGTTAGTTCCGTGGCAAACCCAAACACAAACCCTTTATCCTCGATCCATAGTGATTGATGCGAGATAGCTTGGATAAGTCAAAACCTAATTGCAATGCAATAGTAGAATGAGCTTGAGTTACGGTCACTTAAAGGTACATGAAAGACTTACTAAAGACTTTTTAAAGGCTTGTCAGAAGACTACTCCTAGATGGAGAGCATTTAAAGACTACTTGGTTTGTGATGGCAAATGTACTGCTAGTCATGAGTTTTTAGCTCAAAGACATGAAAAACTACTTGGTTAGTGATAGTAGAGTTTGCTATTGGTCATTGGTTAAGAGCTTGTGAAGGTTTAGTACCAAAAGACTATCTAACTTTCTTGGTTTGGGAAAGGTTTTTAGTGGAACTCAATTATTGTTGAGAACTAGATGTATGAAGTTTGGCCGAACCAATATGAATCTCTCTGGAGATTGTTCTTCTCCTTTAACTCCTTTATTTCATCTATTGTGTGCCTGTTATAGTGTGTTTTCTACTTTATCATCTCTTTGCGAGCTTTTTATCAGTTTCATTGTGGTTTAGAAAAGGTTTCTGAAGTAGCTGCAAGGCTCTTCCCACGCACTTCAAGCTTAACACTTGACAGTAATTTGTTTAAGTTTTCATAAACCAAAAGCAAGAATGAAAAATGAAGCATAATTCAACCCCCCTTCTTAATGCAAATTTTCACCCTACAAGTGGTATTGAGCTAAGGCTTCTAAGGGGTTAACAATCTAACAGTTTAGAAGATAAAAGATCTCAAGGAAAATGGCTTAGAATTTCCACATGAGGAAGGAACATCATTAATAAGACTGACATTCTTTGATGTTAGGTACTATGCTTATTGGAGAGATCATATGAACTGTTCATAAAATACACAAGTCTTGACTTGTGGGAAATGATATAGGAAGGTGACTATGTTCTCGATGGAAGAGGTTTTTTAAAAGGATAGCAATGCTTCACCTTAAAATTCCAGAATAGGTGGGAGAAGAAAACATAAAGCTAGAGTTTAGCTAAACTCCAAAGCTAAATACCTCTCACGTGTTCATAAGCAAAAGCTGAATATGACAAAATCATTGCTTGTGACACGACAAAGGAGATATGGGACAAACTACATATGCTCACAAAGGCACTAATAAAGTAAAAATAGCTAAGATTTAGTATACTAGTTAATCAATATGAAATGTTTAAAATGAAGGAGATCAAAAAAGTCTGATGACATGACTACAAGGTTTATGCACATTATAAACCAACTAAAAGGTCTAAGCAAAAGATATTCAAACTTCTGAATGGTTTAGAAAAATCTTAAGAGGTTTAGCGCAAAATGGCTGCCTAAAGGTCATAGCCATTATAGAAGCTAAAGACCTTCATGTAAGTATAAAAGTACACGAGAAGAGGGGTGATTCATGCTTTGACTCTTTTTGGCATTAAAACATTTAACAAAAGCTATCAAGCATTAACTTGAAGTGCAATGGAAGGGAAATAAGGTTATTGTCTAGAAAGTAGATCTCGAAGTATAGGAAATGGCGAGCAGCTGATACGGTATTTCAGAATATTATTACGCATAACAGAGAAAATGAGAAGGAGATCAAGGAGAAGAGGATATGATACAAAAGAATTTATACCTGGTTTGGCCAAAGTGCCTGTATCCAGATCTAACACACATTGAGATTCCACTAAACATCTTTCTCAACATGAGAAAGAAACAAGGATAGTCTTTACATTAGCTTTCCCAAGCTCTCTGTTGACTAGCAGACAACCCCTATTATCACAACCTGAGTAGTTATTCATCAGCCTTTCCAAGATGAACCTTGAGTAGTCTTGTACTAGCCTCTCCAAGGTAAAACCGTAGAAACAAGACAACCCCTCCTACTCTTCGTGAAAGTAGCTATTCACCAACCTTTCCAAGTTGAACCTTAAGTAGTCTCTACTAGCCTTTCTAAGCTAAAACCAAAGCCAGTAAAACGCCTTTCCTGTCACGTTGCAAAGTTTTACATTAGCCTCTCCAAGCTATTTCACACGATCACTATTGGATCAAGGATACAAAGGTTTGTGTTTGGGTTGCCATTTAAACTAACCTACACTCAAGTTTCCTTAAAATATACATGAATAACCTAGGATAACTTAAATGACTTCTTTATATCATTTTTTCCTAGGAAGAACATATATCTATTCAAGAATGTAAAAAGAAGACTTTTTACAAGAAAGGAATCTGATTACATGATGTGATGAACCTTAAAGGATGTGATGAGAGATTTTCACAAAGTTTCCACTATTATGTGGCAATCAAAATGTTTCATTCTAACAGACATCTCTATTTAGATGGTCTTTCTTGTGAATATTGCCTTTGATCAGATCTCCAAGTGACATGTGTTGATCATCCATTTGTGTCTTGGAAAAGCAATTTAGAAGAGTAGCGGTCTGTTAGAACTTGCAGAAGCCATTGAGATGAGGTTTCTCATGTTACTTCAAAAACTACTTTAACTTTCTTCAGCGTGGTTTCTAAACTCTTTGTTAAAAGCTTGAGGTTGTTGACCAAGTTGGCTGAAAAGATGACTCGTAGTTTGAAACTAGGTTTGACTTTAAATTTGAATTTCAAAAATTTAAATTTCCTTCCTTTAAATGACTTTCAAGTGCTCCTAATTGAAGTGATCTTTCTTATGTGCAATATCAGTTCCTTGATAAATCTTTAAATTTCTGATCTTCAATCCAAGCATAATGATGATGAAAGATTAGCGATCATGATGATTGAAGATCTCTGGAACATGTTGTTATTAGAGTTTGCTTGATATATTCATTTTAAGTGTACTTTCTGATGTCTTAGTGCTACTTTCTCAAAGTCTATGCCTAGGTTTCTTGCCCTTGTTTTGATTTTCGTTTATGAGTAAGGCATGTATGTATACTTTGCATGAATAATATTCACTTCTATTAAGTTTAATATCTTTATATGAGATAAATCATGTTTGCACATGCAAAGTGAAATTATTCTCACTTCAAGTAATGTTATGCAATCAGAAATACCTGTATGCTATGTCAAGAAACTCAAGGAAGACATTAGTTGTTCTTCCAAGTGTTCTCTTTAAATTGATTTTGTTGTCATTCAAAACATATAGCCTTAAAGCTTTGAATAGTTATGGAGCTAATACTCAGAACCTACATCTAGACGTAGTCATTGGGTCTCTCAAAACCCATCAGGTTGTGCTTTGTTGAAATACATGATGAATCCATGAAAAGAACAAGTCCATAGTGAAGTTGTTAAAAGGAACAAACCAAGTAAATGAAAGTTCTGAAACCTCTAATAAAGAGGAAAAATTACAATTAATAAGATAAGAAGAAGAAGAAGATGGGACGGGGTCTAGTGCTGGTGAGAAAGATGTCTAAAAGCTTAAGAGGAAATCAAAGAGAAGAAGAGACATGGATCTTCTAGAAAATAGAAAGGCAAAGGAAACCTAAAAATGTAACTTGCTATAATCTGGTGAGAAGGAACACTTAAACCATAATATCCAAACTCAAGGACCACGAAAGTTCTCCATGAAAAAGAAAGGATGTTGGCTATGTGCAATGACTCTAAGGAAGAGAGAGGAAGATCTGAACAGGGGAAAGGCTAGAGGACATTGTCCCAACCTATGCTTCATAGCGGGTTTACTTTCGAAAGTGAACCTAAGATAAATAACTTCTTCAACTAATCTCCTATAATGAACTTTTAGTTCTTTATGAAGAGTTGTTTGTAGATTCTGAAACTCTTCCTCTCACTATCTAAGACCTGAAGAAGAAACATCAAAAGGTTATTTTAAACTTGAAATGGCCAAGTTGTCAGGAAGTTGAGCATGAGGCTTGAAAAAAGAATTAAAGGAGAAAATAAAATTTCAAATGTTAAGCTCAATGTAAAAGCTAAAGTCTATGAGAAAAATGAGAAAACTCATAAAATAATTTCCTAAATTAGAAAACTTAAATTTTCTCAAATCTTACCTTGAAATTGGTGAATGGTTCAAAAAATCATGAACTAATGTTTGAAGGTAAGAGGCCATATTTTCAAAAGATTGAGTTGGGATATGAGGAAGAAGTGAATGAAAAGGATAGACTCCAACTTAACCAAAGAAAGTAAAGAGTAAAGTTTTCTTTGTACTTTTTGCCATAAGAAGGTAAACCCACCTGACAGGTGTTCCTGAAGAAGAAGACCTCTCAAAAAAGTTCTAAACCTCCTTTCCAATATTTGCCCAAAGGACTAGAAGGTATGGGTACCTAAATCAAAAACTATGTTATTGTTGGTGTGTGAGAATGCATGTTAAAGCATACAATAAGTGGTACATGAACAATGTTGTTTCGAACACTTGTAGGTCCTTAGGTGGTCAAAAACTTGAAGCCCAAATATTTTGAAAAATAACTAAGATCTCCTTGAGTTTCTTGATATAGCAACAGGTTCCTTCATTGGCATAACATCAAATATATGAGAAAATAATTTCACTTTACATGTGCAAACATGTTATATAGAGTTTGAAGAGATTGGAATGAAATGAAGTGAAATTTATATCATGGAAAGACCATATGAATGTAACAGATTGAAGACAATCATCAAGTATGAGAACCGAGGCAAAGTTTCAAAAAATAGAACATGACTTACAGAAAGAATGCTTGAAGTAATAGAAATTCTCTACTAGCTCTGAAGCATCTGTACCTACAATCTTCAATCATCATGATTGCAATCATTATATCATCAATAAGCATGTTGAAGCTGAAAGATCAAAGACATCAAGGAATTGATATCGCACTTAGGAGAGCTCATGTTTATGTGAAATGGTGCACTTTGTTGGAAAAAGGAGGGAAAATTTGAAATTCAAATTTGAAAATCAAACTAATCGCCTGAAGCTGGCATATCTTCTTCTTTGCCACTGGTCAACCATTATTAGCTTAAAATCATGTTTAGAAACCTTATTAAAAAAGTAAAAAGTAGTTATGAAGGTATACCTCTCTAACATGTTACAAGTGACTAAAGTAGTCTTGGAGCCATTATTTCACAGATGGCTTTATGCTAACGAGCTAGACACAAGATAAGCTACTTCTCTAAACTGCTTCCAAGACACAATTTGATGATCAACACATGTCACTTGGATCACAATTAAGGGCACCATCATAAAGGCAAGCCTAGAGATGTTGGGGTTTCAAAAGAGAATCTTGACGTTACATAAGTTTGATATTATTCCAAAAAAATTTCTCATTTTTACAAATTTCCAAGTTCATTGTTATTTGTAATCAGTTTCCATGTTTTAAAAATTTTCTCTATATTCTTAATTGATAACATATTCTTCTAAAGAATAACAAAAGTCATTAAGTTTTTTGTAAATATGATATTGTATACTTATGGAAACTTGAGTGTAAGTTAGTTTGTATGGTAAACCCAAACACAAACCTCTTGTAACCTTGATCTAGAAGTGATCAATAAGTGGCTTGTGTAACGCTCTTATTTTCTTGTTAGAGTACAAATGACCAAAATGCCCCATGAGGTCAGTTTTACAGGAATTTGAGGGACATTGCCTGGAGTCCTCGAATGGGTCAACTCAATGTTTGAGGGGATTGTGTCTCATTTGATATTTGCAGAGCTGAAACCTCGTTCTGAACTTTGACTCAAAATGACAGGAATATCCTGTATTCTCAGGCGGAAGGGTTATTTGAGCCTGGAATTTTCAGGAAGTTGGAATAAATGTTTTAAGTGGTATTTGATATTGTAGTCGAGCAGGAAATTAGGCGGAGGATTTAGTGCGAAATTTACCATTTCCCCTCAGAATAGTGTCCAGTGAGCCAAATGACGCAATTAAGCAAACCTAAGCAATATTAGGCTCTAATTGGAGGATTAATTTATTTCGATAATTAATCTAGAGTCAAAATAATTATTAAGGTTAATTAGGACCTAAGATTGCTTAGTTATACTCTAATTGCATTCTTTAATTCAAGATTCCTAGTCATGGAATCTTGAATAGTGTTTCTCTCCAATTCCTTAATTAAATTGTGCCATACCTCATTTGACCAAAAGAATAATTTTAAATTCTAATCTTAGCAAGATCACCCTCCTAATTAAGATCTTGACAACCTTAATTAGCCATTTTCTCACCTAAACACTTGCTTGCAAATGCCTAATCAAAAGCCTAATCAAAGACACACCTAAACATATCATTAAACCACAATTATAACACCCTAATTTAACCCAACACGCTAGACGTATTAAGATTAATTATTAGTCATTACTTCCTTTAAAACCTCTTTTAGAAATAACTTAGTCGAAAATCAGGTAAATTTTTTTTTGAAAAGGGGATACGTAGAACAAAGTGCGAGCCATACGCGTACAACATAAATGAAACGTAGATGGAAGAATAAATAAATAACATAAAACAAAAGCATTAAAGGACATCTCAATCATAAGATCAAACATCATAATATTAGTTAACATAGTTTAATACATAACAATTTCGAATTATAAAAGAAAGCATAAAGTCTTACCCATATAAGTGGACAGAGCTTGCAATACATGAAACATAAAATATCAAAAACATAAAGAGAAAACATAAATAATAGATGCACGAGAAGCCCTCAGAGATTCGGAATCCCAGCTATCACTCCTCCCTTAAAAACTACGAATTATGCTCCTCCTCATCCCTCGATGATACATCCCTAAACTGAGCTAGCTCCTCGGGTGCATGTAGGCGCAAAGGTGGACGAACATGGCCTCCTCGACGTGGACGCATCTGGGGGGCGGCAGCTAACCTCAATGCGTCACGTATCCTCGCTACCCATCTCGGTATCCATGGGTCCAAGTGGGGTAGAACCTTCAGAAAAGGATGAGAAGGGAGATCCTAGAGGTCGTCGGAACATCTCGGGTGAGCACGTACTCGGGGTAGCCTAGTCCAAGGAGTGTAGGACGGGTCATGACAGTTCTATTTGTCACGGCCGCGTCCTCTCAAAAATCATATCATCGCCATAGGGAGAGGTTGGTGGAAGCAAGAAGCTGGAAGCGGGAAAGCAAAGGGGCGTCCCATGAATGCATGAATGCAAAAATGCGCATGGCGCATCGACACTCAAAATGGTAAGACTGATGGTAGGGTTCATTGCACCTCCCACACGGGTGTCAACGAAGATCACGAACAACGCCATCAAGGTCTGAAGACGTAACGGAAAAAGAAACAAAAAGAGAGGGTAAGAATCTTGCTAAAGAATCTCATAGGGAAACCTCCTATCCTAATGTCATCGTTGATTCCCAGGAACCTTGGGTTTATTATTAAAAGGGTTAAACATGCAAAGGTTCATTATGAGGTTTTATAAAAGATAATTATCCAAGGTCCCGTCTTTTTGAATCTTTAATGCATGTATGCATAAATATTACATGTATGCATGGCAATACTTAGCAATAATAAAGCATATCATTAACAATTAAAATCACACATAAGTGGCATGTAACTTTTCATGAATAACCTTTCGCTCTCATGAGCATGATATTTACATCTTCTCATTTCTCAACTTGTGACATCATGATTTTCAAACAATAATAACCGACCCCTGATACTAGGCTATGAGCTCATACCTTAACTAGTCGTCACTAGTTCTTACTCCTCTTGATCAAAAATAATCATAATCATAATAATAACAAACCAGACTCCAAGTACGGGTAGGGGACCTAAGGAATCACCCATCATGGGACTTTCTTCCTTCTTTGAAATGCATCAAATGGTTAAGACCGTGACTTTGTCCGTTTTGGTAGGCTAATGTTGATGCCCTCACGTTTTACCTTCCTCCGTATCACAGAGAAGTACGTCTCCGTCTCCGAAATGCATCATCTAGTTAGAGCAGTGACATTGCTGCTTCGATGACTCCACGATCATACCCTCCATGGGTTTCCTTTCTCCTCATCGTAAGGAGAAATCGTCTCGACATGTCACATATAAAATCTTTCTTTCAAAACTTTCTCAAGTCCCTCAAATTTGACGGAAATTCGGAGCATAACAACTACACTCGAATTTCCTCAAATTTGAGTCATGCCACATAACTCATTCACACATATTTTCTCATGGAATTTCTCAATTAATAAATTTCTAGTCCACATGAGCATATTTTTCTATCTCATTCATATTTCGAAACCTCATGCATCTCAAACATAGCACAACACTTCATCACATCAACATGCCAAGTATACATAACATTTCATGCTCAAGATATTAACATAATCACATCATTAAGAATATGCTCACTAGGCCTCATGCTCACATCACACTTCCTATCTCA
>JAMLFY010000386.1:0-37491 GCA_030441495.1 Dalbergia oliveri | reverse complement strand
AGTAAAATTGTGAGCATGCAACATATATCAAAGGTTCATTTTTAAGTTCAAAAGTCATTCTTCCAGCTGTTTATTTAATATCAATATCAGGCATAGTATGTCATAGTTCAATATCATATAATTCAGTTTCAACTTTGCGTGCCCTCTGTATATTCAAGGGGACCTTCTCTGTGCCCTTTTTAGACTAAAGGGGACCTTTCCCTTGTCCTTACACATTCAGGGACTTTGTCCTTCACACGTTCAGGGACCTCTCCCGTGTCTTCACACTAAAGGGACCTTTCCTCGTGTCCTTACACACTAAAAGGGGACCTATTCTTCACTTAGTACATACATCATAAACCAAACTTGGTACATTCATAATGTCTCACATATATACCATCAATCACAAGTGACTCTCATTCATTTCTCATAAACCAAACTTTAAAGTCACTATCATGCATTCATATATCATAGAATTTGGAAGATATATCAAACTATCATAAATTTCCAGCCATTCTCACATTCCAGCACCTTGGCAGAATTACTGTTCTGGGTACAACATTTAATTACCATGTCAAACGTCGACTATCCAAGCCACGAAAATTTGACTGACTTCAATGTGTCTAGGAGAACCTGTAAAAATTTCTGGACAAACAGAGCTCTATAGCTACTTCAGTAAAATATACAAATCTAGTGGTCAGGGGCCACCAATTCACAGACCAGATTCGGGTTCCCTTAATTTTTAACCCTAGAAATTGATGGAATCATAGTACAAGAAAATTCATAGAGATATTTCAACATGTTGTTAGTCTTGTGTAAAAATATCAGGAGCTATCTCAATCAATTGCTATGATTAAAAATTCGGGGCAACTTTGTCACTTTTAGTCTCAACAATTTATACAGCAGCAGTTACAATTCGGTTTCTAATTTTTTTGAGGCATCAAACCTTAGAATTAACCCTAAGAAAATTTGTGTGTTTAGTCTAAGAGGTTAAATACAACATATAATTTTCATGGTTCATGAAACCACCCACAAAATTTCCAGAAAATTCGTGAAAAATTTGATTACAGAACATAAATCAGTCCCAACCTAGTTCCAATTTCACTTGAGAGAAAACCCATTTTAAAACCATCCAAACACAACACAAAAATTCATACATCAATATCAATATGTTAACCATCAATATCATCAAAATTTTCGGAATTAGGGCAAGCCAAAATAGAATTGAAAAATTTCACAAGTTAACCTAGAAAACCTACTTTGAGAGCTCTTGAGCTCTATGCTCCAAAGGATGCTCTAGAATGCTTTTGCTTCACTTCAAAGCTTCCCCACCAACATCAAACCCTTCCTTTAACCTCTGATTGTGTGCCCTCAAAGTTGGAAAAAGTGATGGATTCAAATTATAATCGGTTAGATTTGTAGGTTATCATGAGAATAAGTTTAGTGAAGAGAATTTGTGGTTTTAGTGACTTTGAGCTAGGGTTTTGCAAGCTTGAAGCTTGTTAATGGAGTTTGAGAGGAAGAACAATGGAGGAAGGGTGATTAGAGAGGTCTGGCCAAAATTGTGATGAAGGGAATGATAAGATGTTGATATTTTGAGTTTAGGGCAAATACATAGAATTTTCAAGTCCAAAATGTTTTCTTTGAAGATAATTAGTGTAATTTTGTGCAATTCCTATTGGTTAGTCATAAAGGTGTAATTGTGTGGCACATCTCAAGCCACACACTTGTCCTACTTAGGTGGCAACTTGCTATGCAAGTTTCATTCTGTAAGAATCTCACAGGAAATTTAACAGGAAACACCGTACCCGATTAACCGATATTACCTTAAAATTAATTTTAAGTATAAAATTATCATTTCTTATTCCTCCCTCATTCCCATGTTTCCCTAATTTCATGGATTTCCTGCCTTAATTGGTACTTTCAGCTTCTGTGCTGGGCCCACAAGGTTACTATTCACCGCCCGAAATTTTTTTTTTTTTTTACAGGTCCATTGGGCCACCCTCATCATCATTGTACCTTTAGAATTTCTAAAATTATGAATAACAGAGTTCAATTGATTTTTAAATGATTTTGGGTGTTACCCGTTTAACTTTATTCGCGTGCCGATGAGTCCCGAACCTCACTAAAATGTGTTAAAAGGTGATTTTAAGCCATGATTAACCATTGGTTAAGCTCCGGTGGTCTCGGGCAATTTTTAAGTAAAATGACCGTTTTGCCCCCCTTTGTGTAGTTTTACAAATTTTGAGATTTTTGATTTGTCTATTAAACCTAAGCAATATTAGGCTCAAATTAAAGCTTATTAAATTCTAATTATTAATCTAGAGTCAAAATTATTTATTTAAATTGATTAGAACCTAAAATTGCTTTAAAACACTCAAATTGCTTACTAATTCACCTAAGCCCTTAACCGTAAATTCTCTAAATTGCATGAATACCTTACCTACACCTAAATAATGCATGGAACACACAAATTTCTCCTCCTTGGGCTGTAATGGATGAAATTATTGATGCCATTATGCATCAGAATAATTGCCCAAAGATACACTAAAACAAAATGCCAAAAATTCCCTAAAACATGGCATAAAACATACCTTAAACAAGGAATGATTTTCCTCCCTTTGTTCCCTGAAAATCCATCAGCCTTCCTCCTTCATTTGTCCATTTATGAGCTTCAATCTCTATAAATAGGCATGCTTGAAGAGGTGTTAGAAGCCTTTGATCATAACTTACACAATTCTAGTTTAAAGCACCAAAAGCTCTCATTTCCTCCTCCTCTTGGCTGAATTCTTTCTTCAAGTTTTCAAGAATATTTTCTTTCATTTCACTCAAGAAACCAAGTTCTCTTCCTTTCCTTCAAATCAGATTAGGTAGGGAGTTGTTTCTAAGTTCATTTTATGCTATGACAAGTTATGTTTCTAGCTCAAAAATGATGATTTCATGGACTTTCTTCTAGCTCTCAATTTCGTTTTGTTTTCCCCTTTTCTTTTAAAAACATTTCAGCCTTATGGCCTAGATTATGATGAGACCATGGTTTGATGATGAGGTTCTTGAGTGTTGGTTGCAAAGCCATCACAAGTTAGACCTCTAAAACTTGAAGGTTTCACTAGTTTTTAAAGCTTTACAATTTCTTTTCTTTCCTTATTTTTCTTCAATGATTTTGGCCAAATGGCCTAAGAAGGAATATGATGATAGCTTGATGATGAGGACCTTGAGTGTTGGTTGTAAATCCATCACAAGTTAGGCCTTTAAAGCTTGAAAATTCCACTTGATGCAAAACTTTAAAGAATGATGTTTTTATGATGTAAAAATAAAGATCTTGAGTTTAGAACTTGAAAGATGTATTTTTCACTTTGTCTTGCTAAGATATATATATTGGGTTGAATTTATATTTCTCTAAAGTCTTGGAAGAGCTCTAGTAAAGAAATAAAATGAACTTGCATCCATGTTTAAGTTTATGCCTTGCATAACCATGTTTACTTTTAATGTCATCACTAAATTCTCAAGAATAAATAAATGAACTTGCATATCTCATGTTTAAATTTCCAAGCTTGCATTTCATGTTTATATTTCAAGTTGTCACTTAATCTTCAAAGATAATAAAGAGGATGCATCTCATATTTATTTTATGCTCTCACTTTATTTTATAATGGCTAAAAGAATCAACGCATGACATGTTTATTTTTATGTCATCACCTAAAGATCCTAGAGCTCAAAGACTTGCCCAAGTATCACAAGCAAAGAAATAAGATTATTGGAGTTAAAGAATTGATTCTTTAAGAAGTCTTGAGATTGGAGCTTAAAGATGTAATAATAATTCTCTTCTCCCTTCACCGGTCCATGCGGATTACCGCTTCGTTTCTTAAGATTCTCTTCTCCCTCCATGGTCCCTGCCTACGCCTTCAGCTTCTTGCATCATGTTTATATTTTAAGCTCTTGCATCATGTTTAATTTCCAAGTTATCACCTTAAATCTTAAAGATAAAGAAATGGTTTTGCATATCATGTTTATAATTCCAAGTTATCACCTTATAATGACAAGATTAAAATGAGGTTGCATAGCATGTTTATGATTCTAAGATATCACATAAATCTCTTAAGATCAAGACTTGCTCCTTTTATCTTAAGTGAAAATTTTAATCATGAACATTCTTTCAATGTATAAAATCCTCATGATTGAGGAAGGCCTAAAGTCCTATGACTTCTTTCAATTTTAACAAAAAGAATTAGTTTCTAAAGGAGTTTCAAGGTTTTACAAAATATTTTACAAGTTAGGATCACATGTATACTTGAAATGTGACTTCTAGCAATTATATGAGGTTCATGATTCGGCCACTAATCTAATTTAGTACTACTGGATGATGATGGTTTAATATGTTTGAAGTTGTGATAATCATGATTTATTGCTGAGAGAATGATTCATAATTGGTTTAGTAATTAATTTTAGCACCATAAGGAAAGCTGGAATAAGAAAGGGTTAAAAATGCAACTTATATATTGAAAGCCTTAAATATAACTTGCTGCCTATGCTGTCCCATATAGTTTAATAATATTCTTAAGGCTTATAATTAATGGTAATGATGATAATGAATCCTTTAGATGCATGATTAATTAGTTTGATAATTATTACCGACTCTAAAGTTTCTGTTTAAGAAATTTTTAAGAATTTATGATGATGGTTCTTTGAAGTTTGAAATGATAAGTCTATGTAGTGAATTGATGCTTATTAAGTATTTGATATCATTGAATGACTTCATAGTTTGCATGATATAGTTGCTGTTGCAAACAATGAGAATGTTTATGCATCTTGATGATTATGAATTCAGAGTTATATTATGATATAACATGCAAAGACTTAATGGTGACTTAAAATTATGAGGAAATGATCCTTTGGACCCATTCAGACTATAGGTGGTGAAAAGGTGATCCTAAGAAAATGATCCTTTGGACCCATCAGACTATAGGTGGTGAAAAGGTGATTCTTGCCCCTAGCCGTTCTCTCAAAGGGGGTTTGAACATTAACTTATCAAAAGGGGATAAGTATATGCTAGTGACGACTAGTAAGGTATGAGCTCATAACCTAGATTACTCCCAAAAGGGTGGAGATAGGGTGGCCCCAAGGAAAATAATGATGATGATGACAAGATTTTAAGTCACCTAGGACACTAAAGGAATGAAATATGTGCACTATGTCTTGTTCATAGCATTTTACGCGATGATGATGGGAAATATGATGTTCTTCTATGCATAGTATTTATGATATGATGATGAGAAATATGATGTTCTTCTATGCATAGTATATATGATTTGATGATGAGAAATATGATGTTCTTTTATGCATAGTATTTATGATATGATGATGAAGAATACGATGTGTTGATAAAAGGAAAAGTTCATTATGAACATGACATGCTAAGTTTATGATGCATTATAAGACACATGATTAAATCCACGAACCTCGGTAAAAGTATATTTTCGAACTTAATAAATCAATCTTAGCATGCTTATATTTCATAATAACCCCAGGTTCCTGGGACGATGATGATGACACAATGCATCATGAGGTGAGTACCCTACTGAGATTCTTTTTATAAGTTTCTCACTCCCTCTATTTTCTTTCCATCTCATCTTCAGAAGGAAGCATTCGTGAATCACATTGAGGCTTCACCAGCTGAACTTGATCCTTAGTTTCACTCATATATTTCAGATATCTATCCCTATCCTGGAGTGTTATAACTAGGTGCCATTAATAGATGTCCTTCCATCCATATATTATTTATGTTTTGTTAGATTGCCTACACTTAGTCTTATTCTGTTGGTAAAATATCTATATGATATGTAATTATGGATGCTTGTATGATGGAGCCAATATATTATGATGTGATGTTTGTAAATTCCTATGTGTCTTTTAAATTTTGCTAAATCATTCACTTAAGAGCGGCTCACGTTTTCAATTATGTTTTAAAAAAATGGCTCGGAATTTCACTAAGTATTTTCAAAGTATGATTAGGGAACTGAAGCAAAGAGTAAAGTCTAGTAATTAATCAGACCTCCTAGGTGTATTGGGTTATATTAGGGTGTTACATGTAACATCCTCTCAAGTACAACTCCATTCTTAAGCTATGATATCATACTCGAGAGATGTTACTTATTAATTAACCTCTCTTAATTATCTATAGTAGTTCGATTTATTAACAGATAACTAAGCGTAATTCTATTAAAACATCTTACAAGTAAACATCAAGTTTATTAAACATACAGCTAAAAATACATCAGGAAGCTCCTCTATGAGCTTTAGTACATATCTGTCTCCTAATACATTTACATACATACTCATTTCACTAAGTACAACAGAATAAAACGGAACTGCTATACTCCAGGAATCTACACTCCTTTGCATAGCATTCTCATCCCCTGGCTTAACCTGAGGCGACACCGGAAACAAACACATAGGGGTGAGAATATTATAAAATTCTCAGGAGGGTAGTTTCCCCAAATACACAATTCACAACGTCATCGTTATCATCCCAGCCACTTCAGTTTATTAGTAAAATTGTGAGCATGCAACATATATCAAAGGTTCATTTTTAAGTTCAAAAGTCATTCTTCCGAAGTGGGTTTATTTTAATACTCAATCACTCATAGTATGTCATACTACTCAATATCATAATAATTCATTTTCAACTTTGCGTGCCCTCGGACATCGAAGGGGACCTTTTCGTGCCCTTTTCAGACTAAAGGGGACCTTCCCGTGCCCTTTACACATTCAGGGACTTCTCCCGTGCCCTTCACACATTCAGGGACCTCTCCCGTGCCCTTTACACACTAAAGGGGACCTCTCCCTGCCCTTTACACACTAAAGGGGACCTATTCTTCACTTAGTACATACATCATAAACCAAACTTGGTACATTCATAATGTCTCAAACATATATATACCATCAATCACAAGTGACTCTCATTCATTTCTCATAAACCAAACTTTAAAGTCACTATCATGCATTCATATATCATAGACTTGGAATAGATATCAAACTATCATAAATTTCCAGCCATTCTCACATTCCAGCACCTTGGCAGAATTACTGTTCTGGGTACAACATTTAATTACCATGTCAAACGACTATCCCAAGAGCCACGAAAATTCTGTATGACACTTTAATGTGTCTAGGAGAACCTGTAAAAATTTCAGGACAAACAGAGCTCTATAGCTACTTCAGTAAAATATACAAATCTAGTGGTCAGGGGCCACCAATTCACAGACCAGATTGGGTTCCCTTAATTTTTAACCCTAGAAATTGATGGAATCATAGTACAAGAAAATTCATAGAGATATTTCAACATGTTGTTAGTCTTGTGTAAAAATTTCAGGAGCTATCTCAATCAATTGCTATGATTAAAAATTGGGCAAGTTTGTCACTTCAGTCTCAACAATTCAGACAGCAGCAGTTACAATTCGGTTTCTAATTTTTTTGAGGCATCAAACCTTAGAATTAACCCCTAAGAAAATTCGTGTGTTTAGTCTAAGAGGTTAAATACAACATATAATTTTCATGGTTCATGAAACCACCCACAAAATTTCCAGAAAATTCGTGAAAAATTCTGATTACAGAACATAAATCAGTCCAGCAACCTAGTTCCAATTTCACTTGAGAGAAAACCCATTTTAAAACCATCCAAACACAACACAAAAATTCATACATCAATATCAATATGTTAACCATCAATATCATCAAAATTTTCGGAATTAGGGCAAGCCAAAACAGAATTGAAAAATTTCACAAGGAAGGCAGCAGAAAACCCTACTTTGAGAGCTCTTGAGCTCTATGCTCCAAAGGATGCTCTATAATGCTTTTGCTTCACTTCAAAGCTTCCCCACCAACATCAAACCCTTCCTTTAACCTCTGATTGTGTGCCCTCAAAGTTGGAAAAAGTGATGGATTCAAATTATAATCGGTTAGATTTGTAGGTTATCATGAATAGAATAAGTTTAGTGAAGAGAATTTGTGGTTTTAGTGACTTTGAGCTAGGGTTTTGCAAGCTTGAAGCTTGTTAATGGAGTTTGAGAGGAAGAACAATGGAGGAAGGGTGATTAGAGAGGTCTGGCCGAAATTGTGATGAAGGGAATGATAAGATGTTGATATTTTGAGTTTAGGGCAAAATACATAGAATTTTCAAGTCCAAAATGTTTTCTTTGAAGATAATTAGTGTAATTTTGTGCAATTCCTATTGGTTAGTCATAAAGGTGTAATTGTGTGGCACATCTCAAGCCACACACTTGTCCTACTTAGGTGGCAACTTGCTATGCAAGTTTCATTTGTAAGACTCACACACGAAATCTTGCGACACTAAACACTACTTAAGATATTACCCGAAAATTAATTTTAAGTATAAAATTATCATTCTCAGATATTCCTAACCTCATTCCCATGTTTCCCTAATTTCAGCACCTCCGGGCTGAATCTAGGGTTTCAGCGTCCCCGGGCCCTGGGGCCCACAAGGTTACTATTCATCGGCCCGAAATTTTTTTTTTTTTTTACAGGTCCATTGGGCCACCCTCATCATCATTGTACTGTTAGATTTCTAAAATTATGAATAACAAGTTCAAATTGATTTTTAAATGATTTTGGGTGTTACATTACCACCCACCTTAAAAAGAATTTTGCCCTCAAAATTCATTTGAAAACAATTTTCAAAAGACAACTTTCATAAATCAAACAAGCAACACACAGGCAAACAAAAGACAATAATTGAATCCTAAACGTTCCTACCTTAGGTCGGATTCTTAGGTGATGACGTTCTTCACCTATGGTGAAGACCTACTCTGTTGTTGCGGCTCTTGTAGTTGGCTTTGGATTCCTGTTGGACACTCCCTCATTATGTGTCCTGGCTTTCCACAACGATAGCATACGTTTGCCCAGCCAAGCAAGGTCTACCCCCATGGTTCTTCCCACATTTTAGACAATCTTGGCTCGTGATTAGCCGTTGTTGTTGTTTACCCCCATAGATTGGGTTGAAACGGCTTCCTTTGGGGTGGGGCCTCCTCATCATCTTGGTCTTCAGGTGCCAGTCTCTTATTAGAAGTATTCTTAGCAGATTGGATGATTGCCAACTTTTTGTTGGAGTCCTCTGCACGCCTACACTTATTTACCAGTCGCATAATCCCTAATCTCCAAAAGACTCACAGCTGCCTCAATATCTTCACGTAACCCTCCTTCATACTTCATGCACTTCCAAGCTTCATCAGGATTACGCTCATAAATGGTGGAAAATTTGCAGAGCTCTTCAAACTTTGCGTGTACTCTGCTATACTCATGGACCCTTGTTTGAGTGCCATGAATTCCAGCTCCTTTGCATTTCTCACGAAGCAAGGGAAGTACTTATGGTAGAAAGCTTCCTTGAAGATCTCCCAAGTGACTTCAGTTTGAGAAGCTTCAAACAACCCTTGGGTACCAACCCACCAAAACTCTGCATCCTTCCATCATGTAAGTAGCAAAGGCCACTTTCTGGATTTCCGTACATGGAAGAACCGAGAAAATCTTCTCCATAGCTTTAATCCATTCTTCCTTTGTTTGGATTAAAGCTCCTCGAAATGGCGGAGGGTTTGCTTTCCTAAACTCATGAACTTCTGGTATTCCATGTCCACTCCTACTCCTCCAGGATTCCCAATTGGATTTCCTTCAGCATGTTGATCCAACCTTTCCATCATCCTATTGGCTACTGGAGTTGTTCTCTCATAGCGCTGCCATTTCACGAAAGGTGTCCATCATTCCATGTTATTCCCGCTCGCTTCTAGTTTGCCGATTTGAAGTCATCAATTCCTGTCACACCAAACAAGAATTATTGAGTTGATCAGGCTCAATACCAAGCTAAGTGTGGCAGCAATCCACAACATTCAAAATTATGTCATACACATATATAGAATTATAATGCATGACATTTACTAAGGAAGCATAGTCAGTCCATTCCTCAAGGTCCTACAAGGATGAAATCTTGATACCATAATGTAACATCCTCTCAAGTACAACTCCATTCTTAAGCTATGATATCATACTGAGAGATGTTACTTATTAATTAACGGACCTCTCTTAATTATCTATAGCAGGCTAATTACGTACAGATAACTAAGCGTAATTCTATTAAAACATCTTACAAGTAAACATCAAGTTTATTAAACATACAGCTAAAAATACATAAGGAAGCTCCTCTATGAGCTTTAGTATATTGTCTCCTAATACATTTACATACATACTCATTTCACTAAGTACAACAGAATAAAAACAGGAACTATATACAATGAACACTCCTTTGCATAGCAGCATCCATCCCCTGCTTAACCTGGAGGCGACACGAAACAAACACATAGGGGTGAGAATATTATAAAATTCTCAGGAGGCAGTTTCCCAAATACACAATTCACAACGTCATCGTTATCATCCCAGCCATTTCAATTTATTAGTAAAATTGTGAGCATGCAACATATATCAAAGGTTCATTTTTAAGTTCAAAAGTCATTCTTCCGAAGTGGGTTTATTTTAATACTCAATCACTCATAGTATGTCATACTACTCAATATCATAATAATTCACTTTCAACTTTGCGTGCCCTCGGACATCGAAGGGGACCTTTTTGTGCCCTTTTTAGACTAAAGGGGACCTTCCCGTGCCCTTTACACATTCAGGGGACTTCTCCCGTGCCCTTCACACATTCACCTCTCCCTGCCCTTTACACACTAAAGGGGACCTTCCCGTCCTTTACACACTAAAGGGGACCTATTCTTCACTTAGTACATACATCATAAACCAAACTTGGTACATTCATAATGTCTCAAACATATATATACCATCAATCACAAGTGACTTCATTCATTTCTCATAAACCAAACTTTAAAGTCACTATCATGCATTCATATATCATAGACTTGGAATAGATATCAAACTATCATAAATTTCCAGCCATTCTCACATTCCAGCACCTTGGCAGAATTACTGTTCTGGGTACAACATTTAATTACCATGTCAAACGACTATCCCAAGAGCCACGAAAATTCTGTATGACACTTTAATGTGTCTAGGAGAACCTGTAAAAATTTCTGGACAAACAGAGCTCTATAGCTACTTCAGTAAAATATACAAATCTAGTGGTCAGGGGCCACCAATTCACAGACCAGATTGGGTTCCCTTAATTTTTAACCCTAGAAATTGATGGAATCATAGTACAAGAAAATTCATAGAGATATTTCAACATGTTGTTAGTCTTGTGTAAAAATTTCAGGAGCTATCTCAATCAATTGCTATGATTAAAAATTCGGGCAAGTTTGTCACTTCAGTCTCAACAATTCAGCAGTTACAATTCGGTTTCTAATTTTTTTGAGGCATCAAACCTTAGAATTAACCCCTAAGAAAATTCGTGTGTTTAGTCTAAGAGGTTAAATACAACATATAATTTTCATGGTTCATGAAACCACCACAAAATTTCCAGAAAATTCGTGAAAAATTCTGATTAGAACATAAATCAGTTCTAGCAACCTAGTTCCAATTTCACTTGAGAGAAAACCCATTTTAAAACCATCCAAACACAACACAAAAATTCATACATCAATATCAATATATTAACCATCAATATCATCAAAATTTTCGGAATTAGGGCAAGCCAAAACAGAATTGAAAAATTTCACAAGGAAGGCAGCAGTAAACCCTACTTTGAGAGCTCTTGAGCTCTATGCTTCAAAGGATGCTCTAGAATGCTTTTGCTTCACTTCAAGCTTCCCCACCAACATCAAACCCTTCCTTTAACCTCTGATTGTGTGCCCTCAAGTTGGAAAAAGTGATGGATTCAAATTATAATCGGTTAGATTTGTAGGTTATCATGAATAGAATAAGTTTAGTGAAGAGAATTTGTGGTTTTAGTGACTTTGAGCTAGGGTTTTGCAAGCTTGAAGCTTGTTAATGGAGTTTGAGAGGAAGAACAATGGAGGAGGTGCTTAGAGAGGTCTGGCCGAAATTGTGATGAAGGGAATGATAAGATGTTGATATTTTGAGTTTAGGGCAAAATACATAGAATTTTCAAGTCCAAAATGTTTTCTTTGAAGATAATTAGTGTAATTTTGTGCAATTCCTATTGGTTAGTCATAAAGGTGTAATTGTGTGGCACATCTCAAGCCACACACTTGTCCTACTTAGGTGGCAACTGCTATGCAAGTTTCATTTGGTAAGAACTGCATATTGAAATCTTGCCAGGAAACACCGTACCGATTAAACCGATATTACCCGAAAATTAATTTTAAGTATAAAATTATCATTCTAGATATTCCTCCTCATTCCCATGTTTCCCTAATTTCAGGCACTCCTGGCTCACCCTAGGGTTCAGCGTCCCTGCTTGGGCCCACAAGGTTACTATTCACCGGCCCGAAATTTTTTTTTTTTTTTTTAGGTCCATTGGGCCACCCTCATCATCATTGTACTTCTAGATTTCTAAAATTATGAATAACAGAATCAAATTGATTTTTAAATGATTTTCCGTGCGCATTACAAACATAAACAACGTAAGCGAAGAATAAATAAAACATACAGAATATAAACATTAAAGAACACATCCATCATAAACATCATTCCTCATCACATTAGATAATATAGTTTAGTACATCATAAGAAGATATAATGGAAACATAAAGTCTTACCCATACTAGTGGGTAGAGTTAGGACAACAACATAAAATAAGAAACATGATAACAAATACATAAGACAACCCCAAAGGATAAACACCTAACTATCGCTACCATCTTCTCCAGCTATTGCGATGCCGATCTTCGGGGGGATGTAGCCCGCGAACTGACGAAGCTTCCGGATGTAGCCCAACGAAGAGGGATCTAGGCATAGCAATCGAGGGAACAGTGGCCTCCGCTGCCGTGGTCGCCTCCTGCTCGTCCAACGCGCTCGCATGCTCCGCGGGTGACCGTGTCCTCGCCACCTCCTCCGAGACCCATAGGAAACGAAGGGAAGAGCCCTTCGACGAGGAAGGATGGGACGACGGGCCGCCCGTCACCGGGTCGTGTCCTCTCAAGATCAGGTCGTCGCCAAAGGGTGAAGTCGGATCGAAACGAGCTGGAGACGGGGAAGGCAAAAGGGCGTCCCACGTATGCAAACGCGCACCTCGCAATGACCCTTGAAGTGGTAGGACTGATGTAAGGGTCATAGTGCACCTCCCATGTAGGCGGGTCAATGAAAATCACGAACGATGCCATTCATATCTGAAGACGTAACGGAAAGAAAAGAGAGAGGGGTGAGAATTCTTGCTAAAGAATCTCAGGAGGGAAACCTCTATCCTAGTGTCATCGTTTACGTCCCAGGAACCTTGGGTTTATTATGAAAAGGTTAAGCATGCATAAGTTCATTATGAGGTTTTCACAAAGGTTGTTATCCAAGGTCCATGTCTTTTATAATGATTCTTAATGCATGTATGCAACATAATATTTCATGGATGCATGGCAGCACTTTAGGTAAATCAAACAATAATTCAAACAACATTTAAGTGGCATGAAACTTTTCTTTGAACATCTTTCCTTTTCTCATACTTGTGACACCAATAACATAGTAACCGCACCCCTTAAACTAGGCTATGAGCTCATACCTTAACTAGTCGTCACTAGTTCTTACTTATCCTCTTGATAAGCGAATCATAAACATAATCATAATCATCATAATCCCGACTCCAGAGTACGGGAGGGGCCTAAGGATCACCCATCATGGGACTTTTTCCTTCTTCGAAACGCATCGACTGGTTAAGACCAGGACTTTGTCCGCTTTGGCAGGCTAATGTCTATGCCCTCACGGTTTTACCTTCTCTTTCCTAAGTAGGAGAGAGTACGTCTGATGTGTCACCTTAAACATCATATACTTTCATTCTTCGAAGGCATTGACCTGGTTAAGACCAGCGACTTTGTCCGCTTCTGGATGGTACGTCATACCCCCACTGTTTAATTTCTCATTCCTAGTAGGAGAAATGCGTTCTGCATATAACTTTAAACTTCATATTTCTCAAAAACTTTCTTTTGTCCCTCAAATTTGACGGAAATTTGGCATAACAGCTACTCTCCGAATTTCCTCAAATTTGAGTCATGCCACATTTTCTCACATGCATCATTTTCATGGAACTTTCTCATTGCAATAACTTTCTAGTTCACATGAGCATATTTCTCAATTTCATTCATATCTTTGAAACATTATGCATCTCAAACACAACATTTCATCATATCACCATATCAATTTGCACATAAAGTTTCATGCTCAAGGAACTAACATAATCACATCATCATAAGTGTGCACGAGGTTCATCATCATAATCATACTCTCTCGTCCACCTATCTCATAGTATCTTATGCTTTGACCCTTACGGGCTTTAAACTTGTATTTGCATTTTATTACCCTCAAGGGGTTGGCACTTAAACTTTTCTCTAAGATTTGAACCCATCAAAATTTCAATCACACTTACATAAAAGGTAGAAATATTCATGCTTAAGGGGCTTAAATCTCCATTCGTGACCCTTTTTAAGATCCATCTTCGCCTAAGGCTCCATAATTAATTCTTAGATCAATTATGAGGGATTCCTAGGCATGTTCTCTAAGTTATAAACCACTTTAAATCTCTTATCATCATCTTAAACTTAGAAGTTAACACCTAATTATTTATGAAGGGATCTTGTACATGTCTTACTAATTATGAGCCATTTATCCTTGAATTAATCATGCTAGAACAATTTGCATCTCTTGCATTAAGGTGTTCTAGAATTCTCATCTCTAATCCCTTTTTAAGTTACTTATTCTTTTCTAACTTCTCTAAATCGATCCTTGCTTCACTCAACATAATTTTACACATTTAACACCTTAGAACAACATTTATACAGGAGCCAAACATAGAACCGAAATCATGAACCCATAAGATCACATAATCTCTTGGGTTGAAATGCATATAAGTTACTAGTTTTCTCTTGGACATTTTTAGAAAACAAAAGGTGTTCTGTAATCGATTACATGTTCCTAGTAATCGATTACCAGGAGCTCAATTCATTCTGGGTTTCAAAAACAATATGGTAATCGATTACATATAATGGTAATCGATTACTTAGGGTTAACCCGTTTTAAAAATAAAGAACATGGGTAATCGATTACACTATAAGTAATCGATTACATGGTTTCCAGAAAAGTTTTGGGCATGAAAAAGCTGGTAATCAATTACACGCCTCTGGTAACGATTACCAGAACCAAAAGTCCTTCAAACCTTTGGTAATCGATTACATGGGTGGTAATCGATTACCAGAACCTTCGAAAATTGAGAAAACATGATTTTGACACATTCCAAACTATTTTAAACATCTTGAGACCTCATAAAACATTTTCCAACATTTCCTTGAAATTATTCATGTATTTTACAAAATCAAACCATTATTGAATCATACCAAAACTCATCCATTTCTTTTTGAATGGAGTTTCCTTTTTAGGATACTTAGGGCAAGTCTTTGAGCTCTAGAGTATTTAGGTGATGACAAAATCTTAAACATGCCATGCACTTTATTTTACTCTTCATTAGAAAGTAAAGTGAGAGCATAAAATAAATATGAGATGCAACTTCATTATTATCTTTAAGGATTAAGTGATGACTTGAAATATAAACATGAAATGCAAGCTTGGAATTTAAATATGGTAATGCAAGTTCATTCATTTACTCTTGTGAAATTAGTGATAACATCAAAATAAACATGAGATGCAAGACATAAATTTAAACATGAATGCATCTTGTTTTTATCTTAGCTAGAGCTCTTGCAAGACTTTTAGAGGAACATAAACCTCAACCCATTATGTATCATAAGGCAAGCTTTAGAGTTCTTAGCACCTAGACTTCAAGAGAAATCTTAAGGTTTGAACTCATCATCAAGCTTAAGGAAATGGACCCAAAGTTCATCACTTTGTCTAAACAAAACTACAAGAACTAAGTCATATTCTTTATTTTATTGCTCATAGGCTTCAATCTAGAGTAAACTCTAGAACGGCCGACCAACTTTAAGGTTGGCAAGGGTAAGCTTAGAGCTCTTTGAAATCATGAGATTAACTTTCTTAACAAAACTTTTGTGATCTACTAGACATATTTTACAAACTTTGTTCAAATCCAAAGAAGAAAAACTGAAATCCTTAAGGGAAAGAGGAAGAGGAAAACCGAAACTTAAGCCAAGAAAAGAAAGGAAATCCAAGCATGTATGGTCCAAGACCAAGTTGTTTCAAGCTTTAGAGGTTTCTCACATGACAACAACAAGTCATTATCTTGAAACCTCATCATCAAGCTCACATTCTTTTTGTAAGAAGGCCTCTTGGCCGAAAAGAGGGGAAGGGAAAGGAGTTTGAAACCAAGAGAAAAACTAGAACTTTCTTGAAGAACACAAACAAAAATCATCAAAACTTAACCCCTACCTTAAGAAGTCTTGAAGAGAGGAAGGAAAGCTTGAGTTTTTGATGAGATGGAGAAGGAAATCCTCTTGAAACTTGAAGGGAGAAATCAGCTAAAGTGAGGAAGTTTGAGAGGAAATGAGAGGATTTGCAAGAAGTGTGAACTTACCAAGTGAACTAAAGTGTGACAAGGTTCATCAAAGCTTGGTATTTATAGAAAAATGAGACATGTTGGCTGATTTGGGAGGGAATGGCTGATGGCTTTTCAAGGTCAATGGAGGAGGAAAATATCTCTTACAAAAGCATGGGCTTAGGCATGGCAAGCATGGTTGGAGCATGGGCAAGGTACGGCAAAGCATGGCCTAAGGCATGGGCTTGAGTGCATCAAAAATCAACATGTGGCACCATTTTGGGGGGAATTTTCGGTCAACATATCAGCCAAGGGGAAGGGATTTTTGTTCATGTAATTGTGGTTTAAGGATGTGTTTAAGTGTTTCTATGATTAGGCTTTTGATTAGGAGTTTGTAAGCAAGTGTTTAGGTGAGAAAATGGTTAATTGAGGTGGTTCAAGACTTGATTAGGAGGGTAATCTTATTAGATTAGTAATTTAAAATAATTCTTTTGGTCAAATGAGGTATGGCTCAATTCCTTAATTTAAGGAATTGGAGAGAGAAAACACTATTCAAGATTCCATGACTAGGAATCTTGAATTTAAAGAATACAATTAGAGTTTATCTAAGCAATCTTAGGTTCTAATTAACCTTAATAAATTATTTTGACTCTAGATTAATTATCGAAATAAATTAATCTTCGATTAGAGCCTAATATTGCTTAGGTTTGCTTAATCTTGCCATTAGGCTTACTTACACGTTCTAGGGGCAAAATGGTAATTTGCGTTAAAACTGCCCAGACCTTCCGGCTCGACTAAACATCAAACATTGCTCATAAACATCATTCTAAACTTCCTGAAAGTTCCTGCTCAAACGGCACCTTTTACCCGTGTAGACAGGAGGGTATTTTGGTCATTTTGAGCCGAAGTTTAGAAAACGAGGTTTCTCTCCTATCATTCATAACACCATAATCCCCTTAAACATCGAGTTTACCCATTCGAGGGTTGCCGGCAACTGTCCTTTAATTTTTGTAAAATGACCTCAGGGCATTTCGGTCATTTGTACTTAACAGGAGAAATTGGGCGTTACATTACTCCCCTTTAAAAAGAATTTCGTCCTCGAAATTCGTTACCTTAGAAAAGCTCGGATACTTTGTCCGCATTCTCGGATTCCAACTCCCATGTGTACTCCTCCGTCTTGTCTCGTCCCCACGCGACTTTCACCAAGGAACGGACTACTCCTCAACCTGACACCACGGTCCACGATCCTCGTTGGTGGCAGAAAGTTAGGTCCTCCCTTACCTACATGCTCTGGCTCTAACACATGGCTAGGTCGGATGATATATTCCTTAGCTGGAGACGTGAAGACGTCATGAAGATTTGACAGATTTGAGGTAGGGCTATTTTGTAGGCAACCGTCCACTCTCTAAGGATTTCAAAGGTCGAGAAATCGAGGACTCAATTTCTTGACTTTCATGGCTCTACCTATTCCTGGAGTGGGGTTATCCTCAAGAAAACATGCTCACCTTCTTGGGTCTAACGGCTTTCGCGCTTGTCCGCATAGCTCTTTGTCCGCTTTGAGCAATCAAGATTCTATCCTTGATCATTCTTATTTGCTCTGTGGTTTCCCTCACTACATCCCCCCAAAACGCTTTGTTTTTGAGATCATGCCACACAAAGGCGACTTGCACTTCCTTCCATACAAGGCCTCGTACGTGCCATATCGATACTCGCATGATAACTATTGTTATACGCGAACTCGACAAAGCGGAGGTACTTATCCCAACTCCCTTTCTATCCAAAACACATGCCCTTAGCATATCCTCCAATGTTTGGATAGTTCTTTTCGATTGTCCATCGTTTGAGGTGGAAGCCGTGCTTAAGCACAACTTAGAACCAAACGCCTTTTGAAAGGCTTCCCAAAACGCGACGTAAACCGCGGATCTCTGTCCGAGATTATCGTCGATGGAACTCCGTGTAACCTCTATCTCCTGGATGTACAACTTGGCCAACTTATCTAGGGAAAAGGTTAACTTGATGGGAGGAAATGGGCCGACTTGGTTAAAGTCCACTATTACCCAAATAGCGTCATGGCCGGCTTGGGTTGGGTAGGCTGGTCACAAAATCCATAGATATACTATCCCACTTCCATTCGAGGATAGGCAAAGGTTGCAACATTCCTGAAGGCTTTTGGTGCTCAATCTTCACTTTGACAGACTAAGCACTTACTAACCCAGGCTACTACGTCCTTTTCAACGGGCCACCAAAACATCTTCTTTAAATCCTGAGACATCTTGGTGGCACCAGGATGGATGGTGAAGTGGCTTTTATGGGCCTCCTCCAAGATATTCTCCGAGGTCACCATCTTGCACACATCCGCCCTTCAAACCTCCACAAACCATCCCCTTGCTCAAAACCCTTAAGCTTTCCTTAACCGCCTCTAGAGTCTCCCTAAACTCCTCATTTTCTACTTGTGCCATCATCACCCTTTGTTTAAACCCACTTGTTACTGTAAGATGACACATCTTTACACTCTCTTCGTTATTGACATCCCCAAATTCATGTCCCTAAACTTCTCTATAAGCTCAACTTCCTTGACCATCATGTGGGATAAGCGTAATGATTTTCAACTCAGGCATCGCGACCACATTGGCCTTGCCGGGTGGTAACTTAAGCCGAAATCATAGTCCTTTAGAAACTCCATCCACCTTCTTTGCCTCATGTTTAGCTCCTTTTGATCAAGAGATGCTTAAGACTCTTATGATCGGAGAAAACTTCAAACCTTACTCCATACAAGTGATGCCTCCAAATCTTCAAGGCAAACACTATGGCGGCTAACTCTAGGTCATGGGTAGGGTAATTAACCTCCGAGGCTTGAGTTGTCTAGACGCATAGGCTACCACTTGCCTATTTTGCATCAACACACAGCCTAAACCTTTTCCCAAGCATCACAATATACCTCGAAGGGTACATTGGGTCGGGCAAAACCAAAACTGGGTCGAGGTCAACCTTTCCTTTAACTCTAGGAAGCTCTTTCACAATCGGGATTCCATGAAAATGGGGTGTTCTTCCTAGTTAGCTTGGTTAGGGGAAGGGCAATCTGGAAAAACCTTTATAAACCTACGGTAGCCTGCTAACCCAAAAGCTCCGTATTTTTGATACTGGTTGGTCTATCCCAATTCATTACAGCTTCTATCTTATGGGTCAAAGACTATACCTCCTTTTGATACTACATGTCCCAAAACTTCACTTCCTCCAACCAGAATTCACACTTAGAGAGCTTAGCATACAACTTCTTCTCTTTAACACCTCTAAAACCAACTTTAGGTGACTTTCATGCTCCTCGTGAGTCTTCCAAGATGAGTATGTCATCTATGAAAACAACCACGAACTTGTCTAAATAGGGTCTAAAGATCCTATTCATATAGTCCATGAACACGACGGGTGCATTTGTCAGTCCAAAGGACATCACGCGAACTCAAGTGTCCGTACCGTGTTCTAAAGGCGGTTTTAGGTATATCCTCATCTCTTACTCAATTTGGTGGTATCCGACCTCAAATCAATCTTGGAGAATACCACCGCTCCTTTCAACTGGTCCATAAGATCATCAATCCTAGGCAAAGGGTATTTATTTTTCACCGTCACACGATTCAATTGCCTATAATCTATACATAATCTCATGCTCCCATCCTTTTCTTAACAAACAAATCGGGGTCCCCACCTGAGGCACTAGGTCTGATAAAACTCTTTTCTAACAACTCCTCCAACTGGGTTTTCAATTCCTTCAACTCCAAGGGTGACATCCTATACGGGGCTATCGAGATAGGTCCCGTTCCTTGAACCAACTCGATGGAGAACTCCACCTCTCTCAGGAGGGAACTCGGGTACCTGTCCTGAAATACCTCGGGTACTTTCTTACCACAGGAATGTCATCTATGTTCTGCTCAAAGTCTACCTCGCTGGCTAGAAGGACATATCCCTTAGTTCTCCCCACTACAGAAGACATCTACGGCATTCACATAAAGTTTCAAGGTTTGACTAGTCTTGCTAGGGGATGACGAAAATAACAGATTTGGTATTACAGCCTAACAACACATGGTTAGCGTGAAGCCAATCCATGCCAAGGATTATTCCTATGTCTTTCAAAGGTAAACAAATCAAATCTATGACATAGGATCTATTTTCAACAGGAAGATGGCAATTTAAACAACAGTTACATGTATGTACAGGACGTTGGTAGGAGGAGAAACAATAAGGTCAAATGGAAGCTTAGAAACTTGCAAATTTAGAGATTCAACACTAGCATGTGAGATAAAGAATGAGTAGCACCAAGTCATATAGCACAATTAAAGGTTTTACCATTTAGTTCGCACTTACCTTCGATGAGGTCGTTGGACTTGCCGACGTCTTCGTGTTAGGGTAAAGACCCGTCCTTGGTGTTGCGGTCGGGATTTTGACTTGACGACCCTCCATTACTTTTGCAATCCTTCGCATAGTGGCCGAGCTTGCCACATCTGAAGACACTCCTTGCCCGGCTAGGAGAGACGTTGCCATGATTCTTTCCACAATGGGCATTCAAGCTTGTGCGGACCGGGAAGAGGAGGGGCTCCTGGGGTGCCTTGTTCTTGTTCCCATTGGGCCCCTCCTTGTTGATTGTTGTTGTTGTTATTGCGAGGATCGCCCATTCCTCCTTGTTGATGGTTGCGTTTCCGCCCGTTGGGGTTGAACGGCGGCCTGGGTGTTGCCGGATGGTTGATTGTTGGGTCCTCTTTGTTGTTGTGGTTGATGATGTTGTTGTTGCTTGAACTGGTTGGATTGGTAGGGATGGTAGTGGTTCCTCGTTTGAGTCTGATTTGATGGCTTGAACTTCTGGTTGGGTCCCAAACCACCTGGATGATCCACCTTGCGACACTCATCTTCTTGTGCCCTTCTTCGATGATTTGCACTTGTTGACTAGGGTCGGAAGTCCCTAATCTCCATGTGTGCCACAGGAGTTAAGTTCGGCCCTCAAACCGGCCTCAAACTTAACACACTTCCATATCTCATCGGGATTTCCTTGGAAAACCCGTGAGAACTTGATCAATTCTTCAACTTTGCCGTACATTGGGCGTAGACATTCCACCTTGGACCAACTGCATGAACTCAATGTCCTTGGCGTTCTCACGGATTTCTGAAATACTTCTCATAGAAGTACGTCTTAAACAGCTCCCAATTGATGGCTGCCCGTAGCTTCTAGCAGCCTTCGGTGCCGGTCCACCAAAACTCATCGGCCTTCATCATGTAGGCAGCAAAGGTGACTTTTTGTTCCTTTGAACATGCAACAACGGAGTAGATCTTTTCCATGTTCTTGATCCACTCATCAGCCTTGTCGGATTCAGGCTCCACGAAAGGTTGGGGATTTAGCCTTGCGAACTCCCCAAACGGGCTTGTTCCATGGCTTCAGCAGGAAGGGACCTTGAGCAGCGTCCCTTGGTTGATTCATGCGGTCGAACATGCGTTCCATCGCCCTAGCCATTTCGTAGAGGAGAGCCAGCCTCATCCCTCGTTCACGGCGTTGCGTTCCCATTTTCCCTGGTGCCATTGGTCCCTAAGCACACAAGTCAACAAATACCGAGGTGATCAGGCTCAATATTCCAAGCTAAATGAGCTAGTTACCATGGCAATCAAGCAGAACAAGGTCATGAATGCCTATCCTATAGCTTATCTCTAATAGCTAAGCACTACACATGACATACTACGTAACATGCTTCTAAAGCATGGTCAGCCCAATCTCAGGCTCCGTGAGAATCGAATCTCTATACCATAATGTAACACCCTAATATTTAACCAATACGCCTAGGACGTATCAAGACTAATTATTAGTTATTACTTCTCTTTAAATTCATTTATAAAATACTTAGCGAAAATACGGTAAATTTTTTTTTGAAATGATTTATATAAAACAAAGTGCGAGCCTTTGCGCGTAACATAAACAACGTGAAGCGGAAGAATAAATAAAACATACAGAACATAAACATTAAAGAACACATCCATCATAAACATCATTCCTCATCACATTAGATAATATAGTTTAGTACATCACAAGAGAAATATAATGGAAACATAAAGTCTTACCCATACTAGTGGGAGAGCTTACAGGACAATAACATAAAATAAGAAACATGATAACAAATACATGAGACAACCCCAAAAGATAAACACCCAACTATGCTACCCTCTCTCTCAGCCTACTGGCGATGCCGATCTTCCGCGGGGACATGTAGCCCGAACTGACGAAGCTCCTCCATGTAGCCCAACGAAGAGGGATCTAGGCATAGCAATCGAGGGAGTGTGGCCTCCGTGTCGTGGTCACCTCTCTGCTTGCGAACGCGCCTCGCATGCCTCGAACCGGTGACCGTGTCCTCCGCTACCTCCTCCAAGACCCATAGGAAACGAAGGGGAAGAGCCCTCCGACGAGGAAGGATGGGCACGACGGGCCCGCCGTCACCTGGTCGTGTCCTCTCAAAGATCAGGTCGTCGCCAAAGGGTGAAGTTGGATCGAAGCGATAGCTGGAGACGGGGAAGGCAAAGGGCGTCCCACGTATGCAAAAACGCGCACCTCACAATGACCCTTGAAGTGTAGGACTGAATGCTCGGGTCATAGTGCACCTCCCATGTAGGCGGGTCAATGAAAATCACGAACGACGCCATCGATATCTAAGACGTAAAGAGAAGAAAAGAGAGAGGGGTGAGAATTCTTGCTAAAGAATCTCAAGGGAAACCTCTATCCTAGTGTCATCGTTTACGTCCCCAGGAACCTTGGGTTTATTATGAAAAGGTTAAGCATGCATAAGTTCATTATGAGGTTTTCACAAAGGTTTTATCCAAGGTCCATGTCTTTTATAATGATTCTTAATGCATGTATGCAACATAATATTTCATGGATGCATGGAGCACTTTAGGTAAATCAAACAATAATTCAAACAACATTTGAGTGGCATGAAACTTCTTTGAACATCTTTCCTTTCTCATACTTGTGACACCAATAAATAGTAACCGCACCCTTAAACTAGGCTATGAGCTCATACCTTAACTAGTCGTCACTAGTTCTTACTTATCCTTGATAAGCGAATCATAAACATAATCATAATCATCATAATCCCGACTCCCAGAGTACGGGTAGGGGGCCTAAGGATCACCCATCATGGGACTTTTTCCTTCTTCGAAACGCATCGACCGGTTAAGACCAATGACTTTGTCCGCTTTGGTAGGCTAATGTCTATGCCTTCACGTTTTACCTCCCTCATTCCTAGCAGGAAAGTACGTCTCTGTGTCACCTTAAACATCATATACTTTCATTCTTCGACGCATTCGACGGTTAAGACCAGCGACTTTGTCCGCTTCAGGATGGCTAACGTCCATACCCCCTACTGTTTAACTTTCTCTCATCCTAGAGGAGAAATGCGTCTTGCATATAACTTTAAACTTCATATTTCTCAAAAACTTTCTTTTTGTCCCTCAAATTTGATGGAAATTTGGCGGCATAACAGCTACTCTCCGAATTTCCTCAAATTTGAGTCATGCCACATTATTTCAATCACATGCATCATTTTCATGGAACTTTCTCATTGCAATAACTTTCTAGTTCACATGAGCATATTTCTCAATTTCATTCATATCTTTGAAACATTATGCATCTCAAACACAACATTTCATCATATCACCATATCAATTTGCACATAAAGTTTCATGCTCAAGGAACTAACATAATCACATCATCATAAGTGTGCACGAGGTTCATCATCATAATCATACTCTCTCGTCCACCTATCTCATAGTATCTTATGCTTTGACCCTTACGGGCTTTAAACTTGTATTTGCATTTCATTACCCTCAAGGGTTGGCACTTAAACTTTTCTCTAGATTTGAACTCATCAAAATTTCAATCACACTTATCATAAAAGGGCAGAAATATCGCATGCTTATCTGGCTTAAAATCTCCATTGTGACCCTTTTTAAGATCCATCTTCGCTTAAGGCTCCATAATTAATTCTTAGATCAATTATGAGGGATTCCTAGGCATGTTCTCTAAGTTATGAACCACTTTAAATCTCTTATCATCATCTTAAACTTAGAAATTAACACCTAATTATTTATGAAGGGATCTTGTATATGTCTTACTAATTATGAATCATTTATCCTTGAATTAATCATGCTAGAAACAGATTTGCATTTCTTGCATTAAGGTGTTCTAGAATTCTCATCTCTAATCCCTTTTTAAGTTACTTATTCTTTTCTAACTTCTCTAAATCGATCCTTGCTTCACTCAACATAATTTTACACATTTAACACCTTAGAACAACATTTATACAGGAGCCAAACATAGAACCAATCATGAACCCATAAGATCACATAATCTCTTGGGTTGAAAAGCACATAAGTTACTAGTTTCTCTTGGACATTTTTAGAAAACAAAAGGTGTTCCTGTAATCGATTACATGTTCCTAGTAATCGATTACCAGGAGCTCAATTCATTTGGGTTTCAAAACAACCGGGTAATCGATTACATATAATGGTAATCGATTACTTGGGGTTAAACCTGTTTTGGAAAATAAAGAACATGGTGTAATCGATTACACTATAATGTAATCGATTACATGGTTTCCAGAGGTTCTGGGCATGAAAAAGCCTTGTAATCAATTACACGCCTTGGAAATTTATGAGAACCAAAAGTCCTTCAAAATCTTCTGGTAATCGATTACATGGGTGGTAACGATTACCAGAACCTCTAAATTTGAAAACATGATTTTGACACATTCCAAACTATTTTAAACATCTTGAGACCTCATAAAACAGTTTTCCAACATTTCCTTGAAATTATTCATGTATTTTACAAAATCAAACCATTATTGAATCATACCAAAACTCATCCATTTCTTTTTGAATGGAGTTTCCTTTTTAGGATACTTAGGGCAAGTCTTTGAGCTCTAGAGTATTTAGGTGATGACAAAATCTTAAACATGCCATGCACTTTATTTTACTCTTCATTAGAAAGTAAAGTGAGAGCATAAAATAAATATGAGATGCAACTTCATTATTATCTTTAAGGATTAAGTGATGACTTGAAATATAAACATGAAATGCAAGCTTGGGAATTTAAATATGGTAATGCAAGTTCATTCATTTACTCTTGTGAAATTAGTGATAACATCAAATAAACATGATGCAAGACATAAATTTAAACATGAATGCATCTTGTTTTTATCTTAGCTAGAGCTCTTGCAAGACTTTTAGAGGAACATAAACCTCAACCCATTATGCATCATAAGGCAAGCTTTAGAGTTCTTAGCACCTAGACTTCAAGAGAAATCTTAAGGTTTGAACTCATCATCAAGCTTAAGGAAATGGACCCAAAGTTCATCACTTTGTCTAAACAAAACTACAAGAACTAAGTCATATTCTTTATTTTATTGCTCATAGGCTTCAATCTAGCGGACTCTTAGAATTGCGACCAACTTTAAGGTTGGCAAGGGTAAGCTTAGAGCTCTTTGAAATCATGAGATTAACTTTCTTAACAAAACTTTTGTGATCTACTAGACATATTTTACAAACTTTGTTCAAATCCAAAGAAGAAAACTGAAATCCTTAAGGAAAGAGGAAGAGGAAACCGAAACTTAAGCCAAGAAAAGAAAGGAAATCCAAGCATGTATGGTCCAAGACCAAGTTGTTTCAAGCTTTAGAGGTTTCTCACATGACAACAACAAGTCATTATCTTGAAACCTCATCATCAAGCTCACATTCTTTTTGTAAAAGGCCTCTTGGCCAAAAGAAGGAGAAGGAAAAGGAGTTTGAAACCAAGAGAAAAACTAGAACTTTCTTGAAGAACACAACAAAAATCATCAAAACTTAACCCCTACCTTAAGAAGTCTTGAAGAGAGGAAGGAAAGCTGAGTTTTTGATGAATGGAGAAGGAAAATCCTCTTGAAACTTGAAGGAGAAATCAGCTAAAGTGAGGAAGTTTGAGAGGAAATGAGAGGATTTGCAAGAAGTGTGAACTTAGCAAGTGAACCAAAGTGTGACAAGGTTCATCAAGGCTTGGTATTTATAGAAAAATGAGACATGTTGGCTGATTTGGGGAGGGAATGGCTGATGGCTTTTCAAGGTCAATGGAGGAGGAAAATATCTCTTACAAAAGCATGGGCTTAGGCATGGCAAGCATGGTTGGAAGCATGGGCAAGGTATGGCAAAGCATGGCCTAAGGCATGGGCTTGGAGTGCATCAAAAATCAACATGTGGCACCATTTTTAGGGGGGAAATTTTTGGCAACATATCAGCCAAGGGGAAGGGATTTTTGTTCATGTAATTGTGGTTTAAGGATGTGTTTAAGTGTTTCTATGATTAGGCTTTTGATTAGGAGTTTGTAAGCAAGTGTTTAGGTGAGAAAATGGTTAATTGAGGTGGTTCAAGACTTGATTAGGAGGGTAACCTTATTAGATTAGTAATTTAAAATAATTCTTTTGGTCAAATGAGGTATGGCTCAATTCCTTAATTTAAGGAATTGAAGAGAAAACACTATTCAAGATTCCATGACTAGGAATCTTGAATTTAAAGAATACAATTAGAGTTTATCTAAGCAATCTTAGGTTCTAATTAACCTTAATAAATTATTTTGACTCTAGATTAATTATCGAAATAAATTAATCTTCGATTAGAGCCTAATATTGCTTAGGTTTGCTTAATTGTCATTAGGCTTACTTGGAACGTTTTAGGGCAAAATGGTAATTTTGTGTTAAAACTGCCCGGACCTTCCTGCTCAACTAAACATCAAACATTGCTCATAAACATCATTCTAAACTTCCTAAGTTCTGGCTCAAACGGCACCTTTTACCCCTGTACACAGGAGAGGTATTTTGGTCATTTTGAGCCGAAGTTTAGAAATGAGGTTCTCCTCCTAGATCATCATCAGCATAATCCCCTTCAAACATCAGTTGACCCATTCGAGGTTGCCTGGCAACTGCCCTTGAATTTTTGGGTAAAAATGACCTCAGGGCATTTCTGTCATTGGCATTCTAGGAGAAATCCTGGTTAAATGACACCTTTGGGTTATGTGTAATAATGAGCATGCTAAAATTGATTTATTAAGTTCGAAAATATACTTTACCAAGGTTCGTCGATTTTAATCATGCGTCTATAATGCATCATAAACTTAAGCATGTCAAGGTCATAATGAACTTTTCCTTTCATATATAATAACATATTTATGCATAAAACCACATCATATTCCTCATCATCATTTCATAATACTATGAATATTAGAACATCATATTTCTCATTATCATCTCATAAATACTATGCATAGTAGAACATCATATTCACATAATGCATTTTACTAGTTTCTTAGGTGACTTAAATTTACTTTCATCATCATTTTCCTTGTGCTACCTATAACCACCCTTTTGGGAATAATTGAGGTTATGAGCTCATATTTTCCTAGTCGTCATGAGCACATACTTGATCCATTTGATAATAACTTAAAATCCCAACTTACCCTTTTGAGAGAATGGGTTAGTTTGGCAAGAATCACCTTTTCACCACCTATAGTATCACGGGTCCAATGAATCATTTCCCCAAGTCAACCACCATTAAGTCTTTGCAGGTTATATCATAATCATCAGTGATGCATGAACATTTATTTATCTAATAGCCAACTAGACATGCAGCCATGAAATCATTCAATAATATCAAATTCTCAATAGGCATTACATCATCATATAAAATGACATTCAAACATCAAGATGTCATCTAAAATTTTCATAGGAAGCTCCCTTAATAACTGAACTCTAAAATTTGGTAACCTTAATGAGATTGAACTAATTTCTTATGCATCCAAGGGATTTATTACCATCAATTATAAGCCTTAAGATCATTATTAGACTATATGGGGTAGCATAGACAGTAAGTTGTTGAAGGTTTTACTTATAGAAGTTATGTTTTTTATCTTTTTGCGATCCACTTCCCATGATTTTAAAATTAATCAGCTAAACCAATTACTGAATCATTGCCCCTTATTGAAACATAATAAAATCTGGTTTTTAAGGCCACTAAAGGTTCTAGATAGAATGACATAACCAATTTCTTAAAAGTTCTAGAAATCTTACTTTTACTGTTTTTAGTTGCTAGTTTCATTTTTAGTGTTCAGGGTCAATCCCTATACTAATTGTTACCAGATTCCATGACTACCCAATCTTAGGCAAATTATAACATACTAAAACATATTTGGAGTGACCTACTTAAAGAGATCAAAGACTAGTATTAACCTAGCTTTACGGTTTATTTATTAGCTAGTTTTCTTCTCAACATGCATAGAATTGTTCCCTTATCATTAAACATAATAATCACAACTTCAAACATATTAAATCATCATCATACAGTAGTAGTAGACTCAGATCAGTTACCGAATCATGGAACCTTACATAATTGCATCAATGACATTTAAGTGTACGTAAGAGAATTGGTTTTGCAAAATCCTTCCAAAACCTCAAAACTCTTTTAGAAACTAATGCTTTTTGTTAATCTTGAAAGGAATTATAGAACTAAATTAGTAGCTATTAAAATTACTTTAGGCTGACCTTAACCTTATGAGGCCGATTTATATATTGAAAGAATATTCATGATTAGAATTTTCACTTAAGATAAAAGGAGCAAGTCTTGAGCTTAAGAGATTTATGTGATATCTTAGAATCATACATGCTATTTAACCTCATTTCAATCTTGTCATTATAAGGTGATAACTTGGAATTATAAACATGATATGTAAGACTTAAATTTAATATGATGGAATAAGATTTTAAATATAAACAATGCAATAAACTTGAAGCTGGCAGTCCGCATTGAACGATGGTAATGGAAGAGAGAACTTAAAAACCTAGCCCCTGTAGCTTGCAGCCTATCCTGAGGTGAGCAAGAGAATTCTATTACATCTTATTAGCTCCAAACTCAAGACTTTTTAAAGAATGAATTCTTTGCACTCCATAATCTTAAGGAAGCTTTAGAGTTTTTATTACCATGGTTCCAACTTTGCTTGTGATACTTGGAAGTCTTTAACTCTAAGGATCTTTAAGTGATGACATAAAATAAACATGACATGCGTTGATTCTTTTAGCCATTATAAAATAAAGTGAAAGCATAAAATAAAATATGATATGCATCCTCTTTATTATCTTTGAAGATGAAGTGACAACTTAACATAAACATGAAATGCAATTGGAAATTTAAACATAATATAGGCAAGTTCATTTATTCATTCTCTAGAATTTAGTGATGACATTGAAAGTAAACATGATTGCAAGGCATAAACTTAAACATGGATGCAAGTTTATTTTATTTCTTTACTAGAGCTCCTTCAAGACTTTAAAAGAATTATAATTTCAACCCAATATATATCTTAGCAAGACAAATGAGCTTTAAGATTTTCATTATTAAATGTTCTAGAAAACTTTCTTAGGTTGGCCAAAATCAATGGCAAGAAAGGAGAAGTTCAAGAGTCATCTAGAAATGAAAAATTGTTAAACATCATTTTAAACTAAAAACAAAGCTTAACAAAGAAATGAAACATAAGTGTCAATATATTTTTCAAGTTCTAAACTCAAGACCTTTATCATAAAAACATAGTTGCTTCAAAACTTTAAAAACTAATGAAACCTTTAAGTTTTAGTAGGTCTAACTTGTGAAGGCTTTGCAACCAACACTCAAGAACCTCATCATCAAACCATGGTCTCATCATAATCTAGGCCATAAGGCCGAAATATACAAGAAGAAAAAGGAAGAAGGTCAAAATATGAAGCAAGAAGAAAGTACATAAAATCATCATTTTTAACCAAGAACAACACTTATCAATACTTGAAATTAAGCTTAAAACGACTCCCTACCTAATTTGGTTTGAAGGAAAGGAAGAATGGTTTCTTTGAGTGAAATGAAAGAAAATCTTCTTGAAAACTTGAAGCAAGAATTTTGCAAGGGAAGGAAGAAAGAAAGCTTTTGGTGCTTTGAAAAACTTGAAGTTGTGTAAATTACTTCAAGGTCCAAGACTGGAATACATGCCTATTTAAGAGGATTTGAAGCTTATAAATGGACAAATGGAGGAGGCATAGTTGGCTGATTTTAGAGAGGACAAGGGAGGAAAATCATTTCCTTGTTAAGGCATGTTTTATGCCATGTTTTAGGGTATTTTTGTTTTCTTCTTTGCACATAAAAATTGGACAATATCTGATGCATTATGGCTCTATTATTTTGGCCATTTACAGCCATGGAAGAGAAATTTGTGTGTTCCATGTATTATTTAGGTGTAGGTAGGTAATCTTGCAAATTAAAGAATTTACAATTAAGGGCTTAGATGAATTAGTAAGCAATTTGGGTGTTTTTAAGCAATTTTAAGTTCTAATCAATCTAAATAAATAATTTTGATCTAGATTAATAATTAGAATCTAATAACCTTTAATTTAGCCTAATATTGCTTAGGTTCCGTTATACGAATCAAAATCTCAAAATCGCAAACTGAAAAGATAGGGACAAAATGGTAATTTTACTTAAAAATTGCCCAAGACTACCCAAGCTTAATAATGGTTAATCATAGCTTAAAAACATGTTTTAAAACATTTTAGTGAGGTTCGGGCTCAGCGATTGCAACGGAATTAAAACAACCAGCAGGGCATTTTGGTCATTTGCGCGTCCCAAAGTCTTAAATTAGGATTCTTCTCCCTATTAACACACATAACACAAACAATCCCTTATTATCATCAAAACATCCTGAGGAATTGGTGGGGCCCACGATCCTCATTTTCTAAGAAGAAAATAACCTCAGGGCATTTTGGTCATTTTACATGTATAGAAATTTGGGTTTGCAACTTTGCACTAATTGCTCCTATCCTTTCTTCTAATGTTATATTCCTTTATTGAGGATTGTTCCGGTTCGAATTATATGAAAAATTACCTAGGGAATTCCAGAATTTCTAAGCGACAATAAAACTCAGGAAAATTCGGGTGTTACAGATGATGTCAACATTTTGAGCATGAAACTCTATGTGTTTAATTGGCGTGTTGAAGTGATTGATGTTATACCATGAATTGAGGTGCATGAGTTTCAACATGAATGAGTTAGAAGAGTATGCTCATGTGACCTATGTTCAATCCACAAAGCCCATAAAGAACGATGCACGTGATCGACAATTATGAGGCATGACTCAAATTTGAGGAAGTTCTATATAGCGTCATGCCTCGAATTTCCGTCAAATTTGAGGGACTTAAAGAAAGTTTTGAAAATAAGATGTTTAATGTGACACACCGAGACGTACTTCTCCTGTTGGTAAGGAGAAGGCAAAACCGTAAGGCATAACATCAGCCCCCCAAAGTCCCATGATGGGTGATCCTTAAACCAGCTTATGCGTTTCTAAGAAGAAAAAGTCCCATTACGGGTGATCCTTAGGCCCCTGACTGAATTTGGAGTCGGGATTATTATGATGATTATGAATATGATTATGGTTATGTATTCGCTTATCAAGAGGATAAGTAAGAACTAGTGACGACTAGTTAAGGTATTAAGTTATAGCCTAGTTTAAGGTGACTTAATATTACGATGTTGGTGTCACAGAATGAGAAGAAAGAACAATGTTCAAGAGAAGTTAGCTTGCCACTTATATGATGATTGACTATTGTTTGGTTTGTTAAAGTATTGCTATGCATCCATGTACTATTATGCTGCATACATGCATTAAGATTCATTATAAAAGACATGGACCTCTGATAAATATCTTTTGTGAAAACCTCATAATGAACCTATTATGTTAACCTTTTTATAATATAAACCCAAGGTTCCTGGGAAATTACGATGACACTAGGTTAGAGGATTTTTCCTCTATGAGATCTTTAATAAGATTCTCACCCTCTAATGTTTCCATTTTGACTCTTCCAAGACCTTGTATGGCGTTTGTCGTGATTTTTGTTGATTTACCTGGTGATGCCCTTTGCCTTTCCTGTTTCAGCTTTTGCCTTTAGTCTCACTCTCTACGGCCAGGATGTTTCCCAGAATACGCGAACCCCGTGACTTACAGTAACTTGTAACATCCCTCGCGTTTTATAGATCATCGACTCGTCCCCACAAACCAACACGTGTCTTTCCAACGCTCGTCCTCACCACACGCTTCCTGAAGTTTCAGTGAATTTACCATTTAAATTATCCCAAGCCTCAACCACGTGACCTTGTAAGTTTTTCGTGATGCGGGGCTACCGAAGAAACATGCATCTTTGCTCACTTAGCACCAATCAATTCATATAAGCTTTCTTACCCTGATACTCCCCAAATACCTATAGTACTCACTGACCCCTCTCATTTGCGTGTAATCGATTCATTCATTATTCCTGAACTGTAGGAGCGTTGTTCCTTGCCCCCAGCACGAGATCACTCCCTACCTCTGGCCTCTCTCTCTGTTACATGAGGAGGACGCCCAATTTTTACTTGGATTTTTACTGTCATTAGGAAATTACCGAATTACCGTAGGTAAATATTATATAAAATTTGAGACCAAACAATCCTTAATAAAGGAATATAACGTTAGAAGAGAAGTTAGGAGCAATTCGTGCAAGTATTGCAAACCCCGATTTTCTGGACGTGTAAAATGACCAAAATGCCCTCTAGGTTATTCACTGAAAATGAGGATCGTGGGCCCCACCCATCTCAAGGGGATGTTTTGATGTTAATAAGGGATTGTTTGTGTTATGAGTGTTATAGAGGAGAAGAATCCTAATTTTGAGCTTTACGTGCGAAATGACCAAAACGCCCCTCCACCGTTTTAACCCCGATTGCGTGCCGACTGAGCCCGAACCTCACTAAAATGTGTTAAAAGGTGTTTTTAAGCCATGATTAACCATTGGTTAAGCTCGGGTGGGTCGGGCAATTTTTAAGTAAAATGACCGTTTTGCCCCGTCTTTGTGCAGTTTACAAATTTTGAGATTTTTGATTCGCTAAGAAACCTAAGCAATATTAGGCTCAAATTAAAGCTTATTAAATTCTAATTATTAATCTAGAGTCAAAATTATTTATTTAAATTGATTAGAACCTAAAATTGCTTTAAAACACTCAAATTGCTTACTAATTCACCTAAGCCCTTAACCGTAATTCTAAATTGCATGAATACCTTGCCTACACCTAAATAATACATGGAACACACAAAACCCTCTTCCATGAGGCTGTAATGCACGAAATAATTCAGCCATAATCATTAGAATTATTGCAAGATAATGCACTAAAACAAAATGCCAAAAAATTCCCTAAAACATGGCATAAAACATGCCTTAAACAAGAAATGATTTTCCTCCCTTTGTTCCCCATGAAAAATCCAAAATTATGCCTCCTCCTCTTGTCCATACATGAACATCCTCTATAAATAGGCATGCTTAAGGAGTCTTAGATGCTTGCTCAAAATTGTACACATTTCTAGTTTTTCCAAAGCACCAAAAAGCTCTCATTTCCTCCTCCTCTTGGCTCAAATTCTTTCTTCAAGTTTTCAAGAATATTTTCTTTCATTTCACTCCAAGAAACCAAGTTCTCTTCCTTTCCTTCAAATCAGATTAGGTAGGGAGTTGTTTTTAAGTTTATTTCTATGTTTTGCTAAGTGTTGTTCTTGGTTCAAAATGATGATTTCATGGATTTTCTCTAGTTTTTCCATTTGGTTTCTTCTTCCTTTTCTTTAACCAATTCGGCCATATGGCCTAGGTGGGACTAAGATGATGGCTTGATGATGAGGACCTTAAGGTGGGTTGTGAATCCATCAAGTTAGGCCTCTAAGCTTGAAAGTTCCACTTGATGCAAAACTTTAAAGAATGATGTTTTTATGATGATTTTATGATCTTGAGTTTAGAATTTGAAAGATGTATTTCTCACTTTGTCTTGTTAAGATATATATATTGAATTTGTATTTCTATAAAGTCTTGAAGGAGCTTTAGTAAAGAAATCAAATGAACTTGCATCCATGTTTAAGTTTATGCCTTGCATAATCATGTTTACTTTCTATGTCATCACTAAAATTTCAAGAATGAATAAATGGACTTGTATATCATGTTTAAATTTCCAAGTTTGCATTTCATGTTTATATTTCATGTTGTCACTTAATCTCTAAAGATAATAAAGAAGTTGCATCTCATATTTATTTCATGTTCTCACTTTATTTTATAATGGCTAAAAGAATCAACGCATGACATGTTTATTTTTATGTCATCACCTAAAGATCCTAGAGCTCAAAGACTTGCCCAAGTATCACAAGCAAAGAAATAAGATTATTGGAGTTAAAGAATTGATTCTTTAAGAAGTCTTGATTGGAGCTTAAAAGATGTAATAATAATTCTCTTCTCCCTTCACCGGTCCAGTGCCAATTACCGTCGCTCCCTTTTAAGATTCTTCTTCACTTGTCCAGCCTGTCCGACTTCAGCTTCTTGCATCATGTTTATATTTCAAGTTCTTGCATCATGTTTAATTTTCAAGTCATCACCTTAAATCTTAAAGATAAAGAAATGGATTTGCATATCATGTTTATAATTCCAAGTTATCACCTTATAATGACAAGATTAAAATGAGGTTGCATAGCATGTTTATGATTCTAAGATATCACATAAATCTCTTAAGCTCAAGACTTGCTCCTTTTATCTTAAGTGAGAATTTTAATTATGAAGATTCTTTCAAGTTTAGCAAAAGAATTAGTTTCTAAAAGAGTTTTAAAGCTTTGCAAGGATTCTACGGGAAACTAATATTTTATGTTCACTTAAAATGTGATTTTATACAATTATATGAGGTTCATGATTCGGCTTCTATATGAGATTAGACCAATAATGATGATGATTTAATATGTTTGGAGTTGTGATAATTATGGTTTATTGTTAATAGATGATTTATGCATGTTAGTGACAAAACTAGCTTCCTAGAACAACCGTAAATCTAGAATTTACCTACTCTTTGACCCTTGAAGTTTATCCAATGCCAAATCTGTTTTAGTATGTTATAATTTTGTCTAAGATTAGTTAGCCATGAAAAACTTGGTATCAATTAGTGTAGGATTAATTTTAACACTAAAAATAAAACTAGTAACTAGAAAACGTAAAAACAAGATTTTTTTTTAGAACTCTAAAGAATGAAATTTATGCATTCTGTCCAGAATTATCAGCAACTATAAGAACCAGATTTTATTATGTTTAGATAAGGGAGAATAATTCATAATGGTTTAGTAATTAATGTTAGCATCGTAGGGAAAGCTTGTAGCAAAAAAGGGTTAAACACAACTCTAACACATTCGAAAACCTTAAGAATAATTACTGCCTATGCTGCCCCATAGAGTTTAATAATGTTCCTAAGCCTTATAATTAATTAATAATGGTAATGAGGTCTGATGCATAATTAATTATGTATTTAGCAGACTGAAGTTTAAATTTTTGAGACAGTATTTCTATAAGGATTTATGATGGTGATCTTTGATGTTTTAATGATAAGTCTATAAGTGATTTGATGCTTATTAAGTATTTGATGCCATTGAATGATTCCCTGAGCTTGCATGTTATAATTGCCTTGCAACAAATGAAATGCTTATGCATGAAATAAGAAATAATCTCTATTATTTAAAAAATTACCTTTGTTGCTGAGAAGTAAGACCACTGTAAAAGTGTAATTTGGAAAGGTTCTGCTAGGAAAGACTTGGTATTTAAGCGTGTCCATTGTGACCCACCTCTCTTCCTGGAATCTCCCAGATGCATGATTTCAGTGATATACATCATTCCATCATAAGACTATAAATGAGAAAATGTCATGATGATTATGAATTGAATTATGATATAACATGCAAAGATTTAATGGTGACTTAATGTAAGAAGAAATGATCCTTTGGACCCATTAGGACTATAGGTGGTGAAAAGGTGATCCTAGCCCCTTAACCCATTCTCAAAAGGGTAAAAGATGCTTTTACTTATCAAAAGGGATAAGTATGTGCTAGTGATGACTAGCAGAGGTATGAGCTTATAACCTAGATTACTCCCAAAAGGGTGAGTATAGGGTGGCCCAGGAAAATGATGATGGAAGTAACTTTAAGTCACCTAGGAACTAAGTAATGCATGATGTAAATATGATATTCTTCTATGCATAGTATTTATGTATATGATGATGAGAAATATGATGTTCTTTTATGCATAGTATTTATGATATGATGATGAAGAATATGATGTGTTGATAAAGGAGTTCATTATAAACATGACATGTAAGTTTATAATGCATTATAAGACGCATGATTAAATCGACGACCTCTGTAAAGTATATTTTTGAACTAATAAATCAATCTTAGCATGCTCACTATTTCATAATGAAACTTTAGGTTCCTGGGTTTGATGATGACACACAATGCATCATGAGGTGTAGTACCCTACTGAGATTCTTTTTATAAGTTTCTCACTCCCTCTATTTTTCTTTCCACTCGTCTTCAAGTAAATAGGGAGGAAGTGTTCGTGATTCACATTGTTCTATGGTAGCTGAACTTGATCCTAGTTTCTACTTCGATATATTTCAGATATCTATCCCTATCCCTGGAATGTTATTACTAGGTGCCATTAATGGATGTCCTTCCATCCATATATTATTTATGTTTTGTTAGATTTCCTACACCTAGTCTTATTTTGTTGGTAGGCAAATATTGATGTGATGTAATTATGGATGTCATATGATGGAGCCAATATGATTGTTTTCTTCATGATATGTCTATTCGTTTTCTCCTTTATCTCGATTATCATTCACTGCTATGCGCGGCTCACTTTCAATTATGTTTTAGAAAAATAAAATGGCTCATAATTTCACTAAGTATTTTCAAAGCATGATTAAGGAACTAAAGCAAAAAGAAGTAAAGTCTAGTAATTAATCAGATACTGCCAAAGGTGTATTGGGTTAATTATTAGGGTGTTACATAACT
>JAMLFY010000385.1:0-37585 GCA_030441495.1 Dalbergia oliveri | reverse complement strand
AAAAATTAATAATAAATATTTACAAAAGAAATGAAAACAAATTTAGGAAAATTTAATTTTGGCTTGACAGAAAATCTCTCCTACGTATCTCTGGTGCAATGAGGAACTCAAAGTCACGTAGTTCTTCTAAAAAATAAGTGTGTGTTGAGTTAATTTTATTTACAAAATTTTCCTTATTTATTTCTTATTCATTCACAAAAATCAAAGATGAGTATACAAATTTTGAAAAGGTATTCATCAAATTCTTTTTCATTGAATCCTAAACTCAATAGGATTTTGACCCTTAAATGAAAAAAAAAACTCATTGCAACTAAAAAAAATGAAACAAGAAGCATATTCGATAAAAAAAAACTAAAACTAATTAAGAGATCAAACTAAGAAAAGGGAAGAAGATCAACGAACATACACGAAAACATCAAAACAAAAATAAGCAAATAAAAAGAAAAAGAAAACGCAAAGAGAGCACATACACACTAAAATTCTTTCTTGGACCTTTCTTGTTCCTAAGTTTGTCCGTGTGTTTTTGGCCATTTGTCGTCAGTGTGTTGGTGTCCTGTTCTTGATTAGTGCCTCCGCTAGAATGAAAAAAATGTTTGTGTCCCCCTTTTGATCAACTAATAATAACTATATATACACCTTTTTTTACCCTAATATAATTAATGACAAAATATTTGATTTGATGTTATTCACTCTAATTAGAGAAATAAAATCAAGCTAATTAACAAAATAAATCAAGGTATAATCAATTAATAAATGCTAAATAAAATTAGTTTAAAAAAAAAGAACAATTGTTAGAAAGATTTGATTTTTTATTTTTTTTATCTTTTCGCTTTTTATTTTCATTTATTATTATTATTATTATTATTATTATTATTATTATTATTATTTTTTCTGAACATAAAAAAAAAATTTTTTTAGACTTGATCAAAATTGGGTGCTAATAAAAAGTTTGTCAAAAACGTAAAAAAAAGTTCAAATGACAAAAGAATATGCATGCTAAAAAGAAATTCTTAAGCTCTCCCTCATAGGCTCCCCCTGAATTCCATAGCACTTGATTTTCTTAAATTCTTTTCTCTCCCCCTTTAGTCATCAGCAAAAAGAAGTGCACTAGGAATCAGAAGCACCATTTTCAATTCGATGCTTTAGCTCTTGTAAAATATCTTGATTGGTCTGAAGAATCTGAAGCTATAGTTCTTGAAATGGGCGCTGCTCTATGATTGTTGGCTCAAGCCTATCCTGTCTAGAGGTTATCGCTCTGAATGTTGCAAGATGATCTGTAGAGCTGAGAGCTTGCTATAGTCTTGGTTGAGGATTGAGGCGGAAGTTGAGTAGGTGGAGAGTCTAGGAGATGGCTTAGGAATGTCTAGGGTTATAGTCTCCCCACTTAGGTGATTCAGCCTAATCATCAGGAGCAGGATAGCAGCAGGTGGTGGAAAAGATAGAGCATGACGATAAGGAAAGAGAGGGGGCTATTAACTAGCATTCGAAGCCGACAGATAAGAGCAACTTCTTCACCAAAGGAGCACAAGCATTTGATGCTTTATCCTCTTCTTCTATATGAGTGATGTAGATGGAAGGAGAAGGTTGAGGCACCAATAAGATGATTGTAGTATCTTGTTCATGATCCTCTTTGATTGGCTCTTTAATGATGGGCTCTATTAGCGACTCCAACGCGGAGCCAAGTCTATTGTAGTACTTACCCTACCTTTTTCACTATTAAGCAGGCTTTCGTCTTCTTCATATGAGGATTCTTCTACTAGATCTTCTTCCTCTGCATCTTCTTCATCGTCTTTAGAGTCCCAAAGAATGACTCGGTAACTAGCCTCTTCATATCTTGCAACTTCTTTATTTAGTATGGAGATTCTGGACTCATACATAGGCATTTGTTTGCATTTAAGTCAAATATCTTTTCTATTGATGATTTTTACTGGTTTGGCCACTATTTGAGTTTCTTGTGAGGCAGACTCTTGTTTTCTTTGTGTCCTTCCTTTTGAGCCCGAGAAGTAACTCTATTCTTCTTCCTCTAAGTTTTCAGTCTCACTTTTCAGGAGAATTAATTTTCTCTTTCCTTTGGTAACCTCCTTTTGAGACTCTTTTCTCTGGAGGATTCTCTTGCTTGGTCTCATCTTGTTTGGGCTTTTCCTCATTTATTCAGAACCTTAGAGTCACTCCAAATGAGAGTAGAAAATAGTAAGTAATCTTAGGAAGACACGTTCATCAATCTCCAGTATTCTCCCTAATTTTGAAAAGTAAAGACTTCATCAAGAATAGTTATTTCTTCACGAAGATCTTTCCATAGCAACTTTCCAGTGCCATATTTCTTGATGCGAAAAAATTTTCATAGTGATCCTGGATGCTGGGATCATCGTACATGTGAAAAGAAGCTTTCAAAACCAGATTGTTCCAGACTTTCCCTTTAGCCATTGATTAAACAGGGTATGTATAAAGATTGAATCTTGAGAAGATTTGTGAGAAGATTTAAGGTTTTGATTCAGGGATGAGGGTGTAAGAGAATGAGGTTGCGGTTATAGTAGAAGAGAGATATGAGAAGATGAAACAATTGAAGTAGCATGTTTGAGGTTGAAGATGCAAGTATAAAGGTGACGTGGGAGAGAGAAAACCTAAAAGAGTGATTATCCTCCTTTCATCCCTTTTAGAAAGAGTGATTTCTGACGCTTGAGTCACTTTCTGAAGGAATTACTTTCTAAGCTTCACTTTTCACTTTTTGACCCATCGGAGACTCACTACATACTCAACATAAGCTCATCTTCATATACTGAATCTTATGACCCCATATATTCTTCATTTTTTCATCCTCATCTCTTCTTTGATCAACCCATGTTCTTTCTGAACTTGTAGATAAGAATTTTGATCTTCAATTTGATACATGGTCTTGCAAATTAGGCTTTAGCTTGGGAGTTATATAGAGAGAGAGAGTATCCAAAGATGGTTTGTGCATGAATGCTTATACAGATTTAAAAAACACTTTGTAACGTCTCATTTTTCCGTGTACAAATGACCGAAATGCCCTGAAGTCATTTTACTTGAAAAATGAGGATTGCCAATCCCAGCCATCCTCAAGGGGATGTTTTGATGTTGATAGGGGATTATATATGTTATGTGTGGAAATAGAGCAGAAGAATCTCATTTGAGTTTTGACGCGAAAATTACAAAAATGCCCTGTGGCTGTTTGTCATCGTTTTACGGTCCGTTAGCCCTGAACTTTACCAAGAGGTTTTAAATGATGTTTTTAAGTGAAGTTTAACAATAAGGTTAAGCCTGGTGTCCCAAGCAGTTTTAGTGTAAAATTACCATTTGCCCTTAGAACAATGTACAATGAGTCTAATGACATAATTAAGCAAACCTAAGCAATATTAGGCTCTAATCGAAGATTAATTTATTTTGATAATTAATCTAGAGTCAAAATAATTTATTAAGGTTAATTAGAACCTAAGATTGCTTGGATAAACTTTAATTACATTCTTTGATTCAAGATTCCTAGTCATGAAATCTTGAATAGTATTTTCTCTCTCCAATTCCTTAAATTAAAAAATTGTGCCCATACCTCATTTGACTAAGAAAATGATTTTAAATTGTTAATCTAGCAAGATCACTCTCCTAATCAAGTCTTGACAACCTTAATTAGCCATTACCTCACCTAAACACTTTCTTACAAACTCCTAATCAAAACCTTAATCAAAGAAACACCTAAACACATCATTAAACCACAATTACATGAACAATTTCTCCTCCCCTTTGGCTGTAAATCTGGCTGAAATGCATACCCTTGGTTTATGTCACATGTTGGTTTTGTTTCACTCCAAAGACCATACCTTGAGCCATGCTTTGGACCATGCTTGAAGCCATACCTCACCATGCCTTGCCCATAATCACAACCATACCAATCAAGAGATATTTTCCTCCTCCCTTGGCCTTGAAAATCGTGCCTTTCCTTCCCTAAATTAGCCATAAAGTTTCATTTTTCTATAAATACCAAGCCTTAAAGAACTTGGTTACACTTTAGATCATTTGTCAAGTTTAGCTTCCTTGCATTTTCTCTCTTTTCTCTCAATTTCTCTTCATCTTGTTCTTTTTCCTCCACCATCAAAGAAACCTTTCCACCACCACAAACAACCTTGAACCACCACTCTCTCACCTCAAACCACCTTTCAAACACTTAATCTTTCCATTTCCAAGCTTGCTTTCTCAAGGAAAAATCATCTTCCTTGAGAAAACTTGTTGGCCGAATCCTCCTCCTCCTCCAAGAGAAGATTTTGTCTTCTCAATCCTTCAAGAGCACAAGCTTTCTCATTTCTTTCAAGACTTCCTTAGGTAGGGGTTTTGTTTCAAAGTTTTTACTTGTTTTCTTCAAGAAAAGTTCTAGTTTTCTCTTGGTTTAAAACTCTTTTCCTTTTCCTTTTTCTTTTCGGCCATAAGGCCTTTTCAAGAGAAAAACTTTGGCTTGATGATGAGGTTTCAAGATAATGACTTGTTGATGTCATGTGAGAAACCTCTAAAGCTTGAAAAACTTGGTCTTGGACCATATATGCTTGTGGTTTCTTTCTTTTTCTTGCTCATGGTTTCGGTTTTACTTCCTTTTCCTTCACAAGTTTTCGGTTTCCTCTTTCCTTTCCCTCTCATAATTTCGGTTTCCTTTTCTTTTGTTTGAACAAAGTTTGCTAAAAATGTTAAGTAGATCACAAAAGTTTTGTTAAAAAAAATTAATCCTATGTTTTCAAAGAGCTCTAAGCTTACCCTTGCCAACCTTAAAGTTGGTGCCGTTCTAAGAGTTTTACTCTAGATTGAAGCCCATGAGCAATAAAATAAAGAATATGACTTAGTTCTTTGTATGTTTGTTTAGACAAAGTGTTGAGCTTTGTGTTCATTTTCTTGAGCTTGATGATGAAGTTCAAAGGCTTCTTTGAAGTCTTGGTGCTAAGAACTCTAAAGCTCACTTTATGTTTGTTAAGGTACATATTTGGGTTAAGGTTGTGATATTCCTTTAAAGTCTTGTAAGAGCTTTAGTTAAGATAAAATGAGTTGCACACATGTTTATGTTTATGCCTTGCATAGCATGTTTATTTTGATTCCATCACTAAACTCTCAAGAATAACTAAATGAACTTGCATTATCATGTTTAAATTTCCAAGCTTGCATTTCATGTTTATATTTCAAGTCATCACTTAATCTTTAAAGATAATAATAAGGTTCATCTCATATTTATTTTATGCTCTCACTTTACTTTCTAATGAAGAATAAAATAAGTGCATATCATGTTTAAGTTTATGCCATCACTTAAACCTCCTAGAGCTCAAAGACTTGCCCAAGTATCTTGCATAAAGTTTTAGAAAATGGAGGCATTTCAAGGATGCCATTTTGGCCTTGTGATGATGATGATGGACTTGGATGAGTTCATCTAATCACAAGTGCACATAGTCTAAGTCTTGGAATTTTTCTAAGCTTAGGTGTACTCAAGGAACGTTATAAATAAGGTTTTATGTTTTAAATCTATTCCTTGAGCTAAATAATTTAGCTACTGACCTAGCACATATTTATGTAATTTCAATGAGATTAATTGGTTTCTAAAAGAGTTTTGAGTTCCTAAAATGATTCCAAGAGAAACTAGCAACTTATATGCTTTTAAATCATGAGATTATGTGATTATTTGATGCTTATGTTTTCGGTTCTGCCTTGTGCACTTGGCCATTGTATAAATTCTGTTTCATGGTGTTAAAATGTGTAAAATTATGTTTGAGTGAAGCAAGGAATGATTTAGGGAAGTTAGGAAAGAACAAGTAACCAGAAAGGACTTAAAATGTGAATTTTAGAACACTTAGATGCATAAATGGTAAATTCTGTTCCAGCATAATTGGACTTAAGAAAAATGGTTTATAATTAGTGGATATGTGTAGGAATCCCTCATAATTGGTTTAGGAGTTAATTATAGAGCCTTTGGCGAAGACGGAACTTAGAAAGGGTTAAAGACGGAGATTCTAGGACCCGTAAGCATATGATAATTTTCTGCCTAAGTGATGCAATGCCGTTTGGATATGTTAATAGGCATGAATATTAGAGAAAATTATAGGTGATGATCCCTTAGGTGTGATAATGGTCTATAGTAGGTGTTAGGATAACTAAAACACAAGTTTAAGACCTAAGGGCCAATGCATAAGATGTTATGAGATAGGAGATTTGATGTGAGAAAAAGGCCGAGTGAGTATATATTTGTGATGTATGTGAATGTATTAAATGCCATGAGTATGAGAATGTGTGGATGTGTGACATGTTGTTATGATGATGTGGTATGTTATGTGATGAGAATAGAGGATAAGTTATATGATGTCCTATGGTTATATGCTCATGTTGTATCCATACAAGATATGATAAAGTGGAAATGATCCCATTATGACTTCCGAGTGAAGGGTTGTATAGGGTGATCTAAGAAAGAGATATGATTTCCCTCTCTTATTTTCCCCGTGTAAATCTAGCGACGGCTAGTTAGGATGAACTCATTCCTAGGCGAAGGGTGTATTTGGAGTTTTGGTGGCTATGTGAAATCATCCTGGATGGCATGTTGGATGGATTTTGGTGGCTACAATGAGGGTGGAAAAGTGGAAAGAGTTAAGAAAGGAACTCGAGGAGTTCAATTATGAAAAAAGACACACATGCATATGTTTCGGAATGTTTCGTTGGTGCTAGTGATTAAGTGAGATATGTTGAGTGTGTGAATTGTCATTGCCATGCATATATATAATAACTTGCTGCATTTATGTCATGAAGACTCATGCTAAAAGAAACCCACTTCGGATGATAAGATTTGAGAAAATAAAACTTAACCTATGCATGTACACCTTTCATAATGAAACCCGAAGTGGCTGGGCGACGACGATGACACTTGTGTTAAAGTCAGGGAACCTTACTAGAATCCTATACAAGTATTCTCACCCCTTTTGTTTTCCCTCCCGGTCGTCCAAACGGGATTGATGCGGATGATCTTCCTTGAGGCGCGGTGTAGGAATCACATCATCTAGTCAGATAGCAGGGTGAACCGGAAGCATGAAGACTAGTCTAGCCTCGTTAACATTTGGTTTTGCGTTAGTTAAAGCTGTTTGGTGTAATTGATACCCTAGGTGTTCCTTATATTTATAAGGACATCGTTGTTATGTTATGATTATGATATACTACTATAATTTATGTTGTGATTATTCTATGGTTTATTCATGGTCGTTATGATGACGTATGTCAGTTGTTATGTTTCACGTTTAAAAGTCGGTATCTATGCGCATGCGGCTCGCATTTTAAGTCTTAAGTTCAAAAAGAAAAATTTAGTCATATTTTATTACTCATATTTTAAAGAAAAATAAGTCAAGATCTAAAACAAAGACATAACAATTAAAAATTAACCGAATGCGACTCAAGTGTATGAGGTTAAGAGTTAGGGTTTTACACACTTAAGTTTAAAAGCTTTTTCAAAACACAAAACTGATCTTCAGCTGATGGCTTTGTGAATATATCCAATACTTAGTCTTCAGGATTCACAAACATTAACTCAATATCTCCTTTTTGAATATGATCACAGATAAAAAAAACTTAACATTTTTGTGCTTGATTAGAGCTGGATAAAAGATTCTTAATAAGATAGATAGCACTAGTATTATTACAATAGATAGGGATTTTGGAATATCTTAAGTGATAATCTTCTAGCTTGTACTTTATCCACAGCATTTGGGTGTAGCCAATTGGACAGCTACATATTCAGCTTCAGGAGTGGAGAGTACAATGGTATTTTACTTTTTGTATGACCGAATGATCAAGCTTTTTCAAAAGAAACAATAACAACCACTTATGCTTTTCTCTCAACTCTATCTCTAGTGAAGTTAGCATCACAGGAACCTTAATCTCACAAGTTGTACCTTTCTCATACCATAAGCCAAGATTAATAGTACTAGATAGATATCTGAAAAAGCTTTTAAATAGCATTTAAGTGTGCTTGCTTTGGGTTAGATTGAAATCTAGCACAACTTCCCACACTTAATTGAATGTTTGGTTTACTAGCTGGAAGATATAAGTGACTTAATCAACCCTAAACCCTAAACCTTTCTATACCATTTTGTCATTCTCATTTGCATAAATGATTTGGGATGGATTCATAAGAGTACTCATAGGTTTGACTTGATTCATATTGAACATTTTTAGAAGTTCTTTTGTATATATCTCTTGATAGATCAAGGTTCCTTCTCTTTGTTGATTTATTTGTAAAATAAGGAAAACTTGAGTCCATCCATCATACTCATCTCAAATTCATTTTGCATTAATGTAGAAAACTTTTCACAGAGAGAATGATCAGGAAGCCAAATATGATGTCATCAACATATATTTGAAAAATCGGAAAGTTATTATCTTATTCAAGAGTAAATAGAGTAGTATCAACTTTATCTCTCTTGAACCCATTTTTCAGGAAGAAAGAAATCAGTCATCATACCAAGCTCGAGGAGCTTGTTTCAGACCATAGAGAGCCTTCGTTAGCTTGAAGACATGGTCGGAAGGTATTCATTCTCAAAACTAGGAGGTTGCTTCACATATACTTCCTAAGAGAGGAATCCATTTAGAAATACGGATTTACATCCATTTGGTAGAGAATGAATCCCTTGAAGGTAGCAAAAGCAAATAGCATTCTTGTAATGCCTCGATTTTCTCGTTTGAGTACAAATGACCGAAAATGCCCCTAAGGTCATTTTTACCTTAATTCGAGGAAGCCGACCCGGCACTCCTCAAATAGGTCAACTCAATGTTTGAAGGGGATTATATCTATTATGTTTGATATCAAGGTGAAATCTCGTTTTCAAATTTTCAGCTCAAAATGACCAAAATACCCCTAGGCTTTTATGCAGGTAAAGGTGCCATTTGAGCCAGAACTTTCCAAAAAGTTCGGAATGATGTTTATGAGTGGTTTTTGATGTTTAGAGTCCAGAAGGTCCCGAGAGTTTTAGTGCAAAATTACCATTTTGCCCCTAGAATAGTGTACAGTGAGCCTAATGACGTAATTAAGCAAACCTAAGCAATATTAGGCTCTAATCGAAGATTAATTTATTTCGATAATTAATCTAGAGTCAAAATAATTTATTAAGGTTAATTAGAACCTAAGATTGCTTGGTTAAACTCTAATTACATTTTAATTCAAGATTCCTAATCATGGAATCTTGAATAGTATTTCTCTCAATTCCTTAAATTAAGGAATTGTGCCCATACCTTCATTTGACTAAAAGAATGAATTTAAATTGCTAATCTAGCAAGATCACCCCTAATCAAGTCTTGACAACCTTAATTAGCCATTACCTCACCTAAACACTTTCTTACAAACTCCTAATCAAAACCTTAATCAAAGAAACACCTAAACACATCACTAAACCACAATTACATGAACAAATTATCCTTCCCTTTGGCTGCACAAAGCTGGCTGAATTCATGTCTCCATTTAGTATCACATGTTGATTTTTTTTTACACTCCAAAGGCCATACCTTAGGCCATGCCTGCCCATACCTATGCCATACTCACCCATGCTTTAACCCATACTCAAAGCCATGCCTTGTAAGAGATATTTTCTCTCTTCCTTGCCAAAAAGGCCATCGGCCACTCCCCATGGATGCACCTCCATGTGTTGTAAAATTTCTAAATACCAAGCATCAAGGAAAACTTGTGATGTTTTGCTCATTTGTTCAAAGCTTCAAAGATTTTCTTTCTTAAAGTTCCAAAGTTCTTTCACTTCTTCTTCCTTTCAAAGAAAACTTTCCACCACCACAAACCACCACAAACAACCTCAAACCACCTCTTAAACACTCAAACCTTCCATTTCCAAGCTCACTTTCTCAAGGAAAAATCATCTTCCTTGAGTTCTCCTTGGCCAAACCTACATCCACATCCAAGAGAAGATTTTGTCTTCTCATTTCTTTCAAGACTCAAGCTTTCCTTCATTTCTTTCAAGACTTCCTTAGGTAGGGGTTTTATTTCAAAGTTTTACTTGTTTTCTTTAAGAAAAGTTCTAGTTTTCTCTTGGTTCAAAACTCTTTTTCTTCTTCTTTCCTTTTCGGCCTTGGAGCCTTTTCATGAGAAAAACTTTGGCTTGATGATGAGGTTTCAAGATAATGGCTTGTTGTTGTCATGTGAGAAACCTCTAAAGCTTGAAAAACTTGGTCTTGGACCATATATGCTTTGGTTTCTTTCTTTTCTTTGCTCAAAGTTTTTGGTTCTTTTCCTTTCCCTTTAATAGTTTCGTTTTCCTTCCTTTATTTGAACAAAGTTTGTTAAAAATGTTAAGTAGATCACAAAAGTTTTGTTAAGAAAATTAATCATATGTTTTCAAAGAGCTCTAAGCTTACCCTTGCCAACCTTAAAGTTGGTCGGATTCTAAGAGTTTACTCTAGATTGAAGCCCATGAGCAATAAAATAAAGAATATGATTTAGTTCTTTGTATTTGTTTAGATAAAGTGTTGAGTTTTGTGTCCATTTTCTTGAGCTTGATGATGAAGTTCAAAACCAAAGGCTTCTTTGAAGACTTGGTGCTAAGAACTCTAAAGCTCACTTTATGTTGTTAAGATACATATTGGGTTAAGGTTATAATGTTCCTCTAAAGTCTTGTAAGAGCTCTAGTTAAGATAAAATGAGTTGCATTCATGTTTATGTTTATGCCTTGCATAGCATGTTTATTTTGATGCCATCACTAAGCTCTCAAGAATAACTAAATGAACTTGCATTATCATGTTTAAATTTCCAAGCTTGCATTTCATGTTTATATTTCAAGTCATCACTTAATCTTTAAAGATAATAATGAGGTTGCATCTCATATTTATTTTATGCTCTCACTTTATTTTATAATGAAGAGTAAAACAAGTGCATAGCATGTTTAAGTTTAAGCCAAAGACTTGCCCAAGTATCACAAGTAAAGTTTTAGAAAATGGAAGCATTCTATGAATGCCATTTCGGCCTTGTGATGATGATGAGGACTTGATGTGAGTTCATCTAATCATAAGTGCCAATAGCTATGTCTTGGAATTTTTCTAAGCTTAGGTAAACTTAAAGAATGCATGAACAAGATTTTATGTTTTAAATCTATTTATGAACAAATTATTTTAGCTACTGACCTCATCCACATTTATGTGATTTTAATGAGATTAATTGGTTTCTAAAAGAGTTTTGAGTTCCTAAAATGATTCCAAGAGAAACTAGCAACTTATATGCATTTAAATCATGAAATTATGTGATTTATGTGAGCTATATTTTTGATTCTGCCTTGTGCACTTGGCCACTGTATAAATTCTGTTTTATGGTGTTAAAATGTGTAAAATTATGTTTGAGTGAAGCAAGGATCAATTTAGGGAAGTTAGGAAAGAACAAGTAACTAAAAAGGACTTAAAATGAGAATTCTAGAACACTTAGATGCACAAATTGTAAATTCTGTTCCAGCATAATTGGACTTAAGAAAAATGGTTTATAATTAGTGGATATGTGTAGGAATCCCTCATAATTGGTTTAGGAGTTGATTATAGAGCCTTAGCGAAAATGGAACTTAGAAAGGGTCAAAGATGGAGATTCTAGGACCCGTAATCATATGATAATTTTCTGCCCAAAGTGATGTAGTGTTGTTTGGTTATGTTAGTAAGCATAAACATTAGAGGAAATTATAGGTAATGATCCCTTAGGTGAAATAAAGATCCATAATGAAAGTTAGGATAATTGGAACACAAGTTTAAGACCCTAAGGGCCAAAGCATAAGACACCATGAGATAGAGGTGTGATGTGAGAATGAGACCAGTGGGTATACTCATGATGAATATGAATGTGTTAATACCATGAATATGAGACTATATGTGTATTTGTGACATGTTGTGATGATGGTATGCTATGCTTAAGATGCATGAGAATGCGAAGATAAATGAATTAGGAGGGTATGCTCTGATTAAGAGATTTACTTGATTGAGAAATTTCATGAGAACAACATGTGTGATTTGAGTTATGTGGCATGACTCAAATTTGAGGAAATTCAGGGTGTAGTCATTATGCTGCCGAATTTTCGTCAAATTTGAGGGACTTAAAGAAAGTTTGAAAAGAAAGATTTTATATGTGACATGTCGAGACGCATTTCTCCTACTACGAGGAGAAAGGAAACCCATGGGGGGTATGGTCGTGGAGCCATATCGAGCGGACAATGTCACAATGGTCTTAACCAGATGATGTGTTTCACAACCGAGACATACTTCTCCTACTATGGTGAGGAGAAGGTAAACCAGGGCATCGACATTAGCCTCCAAAGCGACAAAGTCACTGGTCTTAACTAGTTGATGCGTTTCGGAGAAGGAAGAAAGTCCCATGATGGGTGATTCCTTAGGTCCCTTGCCATACTCTGGGAGTCGAGTTTATTATTTTTATGATTATGATATGCTTATCAAGAGGATAAGTAAGAACTAGTGACGACTAGTTAAGGTATGAGCTCATAGCCTAGTATTAGGGGTCGGTTACTATTTTTACATACCATGATGTCACAAGTTTGAGAAATGAGGAAAGATGTGAGCATTTTGCTTATGAAAGAGAGAAGTTGATTATGGAAAGTACATGCCACTTATATGAGAATTAGTTATTGATGAGATGCTTTATTGTTTTGCTACATAAAGTATTGCCATGCATTCATGTTTTGCTATGCTGCATACATGCATTAAGATTCATCATAAAAGACACAGACCTTGGATAATTACTTTTATGAAAACCTCATAATGAACCTTTGCATGTTTAACCTTTTCATAATAAACCCAAGGTTCCTGGGACGTAAACGATGACACTAGGATAGAGGATTCCTTCCGAGATTCTTTAGCAAGATTCTCACTCCCTTTCTTCTTCTTCCCGTTACGTCTTTAGATTCTGATGGCGTCATCGTGATCTTCATTGATACGCCGTGGGGGGTGCACTACGATCCAGATCATCAGTCATATCACTTTGAGGGTCATTGTGCCGTGCATTTTTGCATACATGGGCCGTCCGTTTGCATTTTCAGTTCCAGCTTCGTTTCACCTTAACTCTCCTACGGCAATGATTTGATCTTCGAGAGGACCCTCGTGACGAGCAGACCCACCAGCCCGACCTTCATCTTCGGTGCATGGCTATCCCGAGACGTTCCCCTCGAGGCATTCAGAGACCAACCCGTTGGAGGATTCCCTACATATATCTATTCGAGGGATCTGCCCTAGTTCCATGGACATTGGGAGAGGCAACGAGCATATGATGACATACTGGAGGCTAGCCGATGCCCTTGAGATGTGCCCACGTCAAGGAGGTCATGTCCATCCACCTTTCCGTTTACACACACCCGAGGAGCTAGCACAGGTCATGGGTATGTACCTTCGAGGGACGAGGAGCAGTGTCATTAGGAGTTCAAGGGAAGGGTAGACATGGCTTGGGATCGATCTTTTGGGCTTTCCATGTATTCGTTGTTTATGTTCCCGTTTCTTTCTTATATTTTGTTCTTGTACCTAAGCTCTGCCCACTTATATGGGTATGACTTTATGCCTTTATGTTTTAGTTGATGTACTAAACTATGATATTTAATATTATGATGGTTGTTTCTATGGTTGATGTGTTCTTATTGCTTTTGTATTGCATGATTTATTTCTCTCCGCTTTACGTTTCGCTTATGTTGCACACGATGGCTCGCATTTTGTTTTACGTATTTCAAAAAAAAAATTTACTCGTATTTTGTAACGTTGAATTTCCTTTAAGTATAAATGACCAAAATGCCCCTTAGGTCATTTTTACCCGAATTCAGGACAATTGACCCTGTACGAATGGCTTAACTCAATGTTTGAAGGGGTTAGAATTGTTATGAATGATATCCAAGGTGAAAACTCGTTTTTCTCAACTTTCAGCAAAATGACCAAAATACCCCTATGTATTTATCTGGAAAGGTGCAGTTTAGCCTTGGAACTTTTCCAGGAAGTTTAGAATGATGTTTATGAGCAATGTTTGATGTTTAGCCGGGCCAAGTTGGTCCCTGTAGTTTAGTGCAAAATTACCATTTTGCCTCTAAGAACAGTGTATGAGCCTAATGACGCGATTAAGCAAACTTAAGCAAATATTAGGTTCTAATCAAAGATTAATTTTATTTCGATAATCAATCTGGAGTCAAATAATTTATTAAGGTTAATTAGAACTGGAGATTGCTTAGTCAAACTCTAAATTCAATTTTAATTCAAGATTCCTAGTCATGGAATCTTGAATATTGTCTTTCTTCTCCAATTCCTTAAATTAAGGAATTGTGCCATACCTCATTTGACCCAAAGAATTATTTTAAATTACTAATCTAATGAGATTTGTAACACCTAATAATTAACCCAATACACCTAGGCTGTATCTGATTAAATACTAGACTTTACTCTTTGCTTCAGCTTTTTAAGTCATATCTTGAAAATACTTAGTGAAATTACGAGCCATTTTTTTTAAAAAACATAATTGAAAACGTGAGCCGTGCATAACGTGAACAATTAGCGGATATAAAAAGACATATTAGAATTTAAATACATCACATCACATCATATTGCTCCATCATATAACATCCATAATTACTTAACACATAGATATTTTGCCTACCAATAAGTTAAGCTAGGTGTAGGCAATCAAACCAACATAAATAGTATATGGATGGAAAAATATCCATTAACGGCACCTACTAATAACACTTCAGAGATAGGAATAGATATCCAAGCTCACACGCAAAGTTTAGCAAGACGTTCCTCAAGGATAATAAGCTTGTTCACCAGATCAAGTACATCTACCAGGTGAGAGCATCAACAGGAATCACGAACATCACCATCACTTTCTGAAGACGAGATGAAAGAAAGAAGAGAGGAGTGAGAAACTATAAAAGAATCTCAGGAGGTACTCACCTTATATGCATCGTGTCATCATCATTGTCCTCAGGAACCTCGGGTTATTATGAAATAGTGAGCATGCTAAGATTGATTTATAAGTTCAAAAATATACTTTACGAGGTCGCGAGTTTTAATCATGCGTCTTATAATGCATCATAAACTTAGCATGTCATGTTTATAATGAACTTTTCCTTTCATATATAATAACATAGTTATGCATAAAATCATATCATATTCCTCATCATCATTTCATAATACCATGCATAGCAGAACATTATATTTCTCATCATCATCTCATAAATACTATGCATAGCAGAACATTATATTCACATAATGCATTTACTTAGTTTCTTTAGGTGACTTAAAGTTACTTTCATCATCATTTCCCTGCTACCCTATACTCCACCCTTTTGGAGTAATCTAGGTTATGAGCTCATACCTTACTAGTCGTCACTAGCATATACTTATCCATTTTGATAAGTTAAAATCCCTCTACCCTTTTGAGAGAATGGTTTAGGGGTAAAAATCACCTTTTCACCACCTATAGTCTGATGGGTCCAAAGGATCATTTCCTCATAAGTTTAAGTCACCATTAAGTCTTTGCATGTTATATCATAATACTCTCAATTCATAATCATCAGGATGCATAAGCATTCTCATTGTTTGCAACATCAACTATAACATGCAAACCATTCAATGAAATCAAATACTTAATAAGCATCAAATCACTACATAGACTTATCATTTCAAACATTAAAGAGGCATCATTATAAATCCTCACCGAAAAGCTCCCTTAAACAACCTACTTTAGAATCCGGTAACCTCAATCATTATCTTACTTTCTTATGCATCTAAGGGATTCATTATCATTATTACCCTTAATTATAACCTTCAAGTACATTATTAAACCACATGGGATAGCATAGGCAGGAGGTTATTTTAGGTTGCTTAGAAGTTGCATTTTTAACCCTTCTCTTACCTTTCCTTATGGTGCTAAAATTAATTACTAAACCAATTATGAATCATTCTCCCTTATCTAAACATAATAGAACCTGGTTCTTAGGGCTGCTAAAGGTTCTGGACAGAATGCATAAATTTCATTGTTAGAGTTATAGAAATCTTGCTTTTACGTTTTTGGAAGCTAGTTTTATTTCTAACATGCATAGAATCGTTCCCTCAGCAATAAACCATGATTATCACAACTTCAAACATATTAAACCATCATCATACAGTAGTACTAAACTTTGATAAGTGGCTAAATCATGAACCTCACATAATTGCTAAAATCACATTTAAGTACATGTAAGATACTAGTTTCCCATAAAATCTTTGCAAAGCCTTAAAACTTTTTTAGAAACTAATTCTTTTTGTTAATCTTGAAAGAAATTATAGAACTAAATCAGTAGCTATTTAAAATCACTTTGGGCTTACCTTAATTATGAGGCCAATTTATATATTGAAAGAATCTTCACAATTAAAATTCTCACTTAAGATAAAAGGAGCAAGTCTTGAGCTTTATAGATTTAGGTGATAACTAGAATCATAAACATGCTATGCAACCTCATTTTAATCTTATCTTTATAAGTTGATAACTTGGAATTATAAACATGATATGCAAGACTTGAAATTTAAACTATATAGGTCATATTATTAATATTCACGAATTAAGGTGATCTTGAAATATAAATATGATTATGCAAGCTTGAAATATAAACATGATGCAAGAACTTGAAATAAATAAGAAACTGTAGCTGCGTAGTCCGCACTTGACCAGTGGAGAGAGAGAATCTTAATAAAGAAATAATAAACGGAGCCCGGTAGTCCGCAGACCCTGAAGGAGAAGAGAATCTTATTACATCTTATTAAGCTCCAAACTCAAGACTTCTTAAAGAATGAATTCTTTGACTCCAATAATCTTAAGGAAATTGAACGTGATTTTTAGAGTTCTTATTATTATGGTTCCAAGAACCTTTCTTTTGTTTGTGATACTTGGGCAAGTCTTTGGGCTCTAGGATTCTTAGGTGATGACATAATAAATATGTCATGCGTTGATTCTTTTAGCCATTATAAAATAAAGTGAGAGCATAAAATAAATATGAGATGCAACCTTTTATCATCTTTAGAGATTAAGTGACAACTTGAAATATAAACATGAAATGCAAGCTTGGAAATTTAAACATGAGAATGCAAGTTCATTTATTCATTCTTGAGAATTTAGTGATGACATAGAAAGTAAACATGGTTATGCAAGGCATAAACTTAAACATGAATGCAAGTTCATTTTATTTCTTTACTAGAGCTCTTCCAAGACTTTAGAGAAATATAAATTCAACCCAATATATCTTAGCAAGACAAAGTGAAAAATACATCTTTCAAGTTCTAAACTCAAGATCTTTATTTTTACATCATAAAAACATCATTCTTTAAAGTTTTGCATTAAGTGGAATTTTCAAGCTTTAGAGGCCTAACTGTGATGGATTTACAACCAACACTCAAGGTCCTCATCATCAAGCTATCATCATATTCCCATATAGGCCTTATGGCGAAATGTTCAAAGGAAAAGAAAGAAGAAAATCGAATGGAAAAGCTAGAGAAAGTCCATGAAATCATCATTTTGAACCAAGAACAACACTTAGCAAAGCATAGAAATAAGCTTAAAGACAACTCCCTACCTAATGTGGTTTGAAGAAAGGAAGAGAACTTGGTTTTTGGAGTGAAATAAAAGAAAATCTCTTTGAGAAATTGAAGAAGAAGTTTCAGCCAAGGGAGGAGGAAGAAAGTTTTGTGCCTTGTAAAAACTAGAAATTGTGCAATTATGAGCAAGGCTTCTAAGACTCCTTAAGCATGCCTATTTATAGAGATTTTGGAGCTCATGAATGGACAAATGGAGGAGGCATCTGGCTGATTTTAGGGAGGACAAAGGGAGGAAAAATCATTTTCATATTTGGTGGCTTAAACATGGAATCATAACATGATTCCTTGTTTTCATACCTTGAGTTTTGTGCCAAGTTTGACAAATTTTCTGATGCATATTAGGCCATATAATTTCGTGCATTATAGCCCAAGGAGGATAAAATTTGTGTGTTCCATGTATTATGTAGGTAGGTATCTTTGTAAATTAGAGAATTTACAATTAAGGGCTTAGGTGAATTAGTAAGCAATTTGAGTGTTTTTAAGCAATTTTAAGTTCTAATCAATCTAAATAAATAATTTTGACTCTAGATTAATAATTAGAATTAATAACCTTTAATTTGAGCCTAATATTGCTTAAGTTTCGTGATACGAATCAAAAATCAAATTCGCAAAACTCACAAAGAAGGGACAAAATGGTAATTTTACTTAAAAATTGCCTGAGACCACCGAGCTTAACTAATGGTTAATCATAGCTTAAAAACATGTTTTAAAACATTTTAGTGAGGTTCGGGTTGTCGGCACGCAAATTGGAGTTAAAACGTCTGGAACGTCATTTTTGCCGAGCAAAATTAGGATTCTTCTCCTCTATTAACACACATAACACAAAAAATCCCTTATTATCATCAAAACATCCCCTTGAGGACGGTGGGGCCCATGATCCTCATTTTTTGAGTAAAATAACCTCAGGCATTTTGGTCATTTTACACATACAGGAAATTCGGGTTTGCAACTCTAGCACAAATCGCCCATAACCTCTTTTCTAATGTTATATTCCTTATTTGAGGATTGTTCGGTCTCAAATTTTATGTAAGAATTACTTAGGGTTCTGTAATGATAGTAAAAATTGGGGTGTCAAGATTGCCCTCCTAATCAAGTCTTGACACTCCTAATTACCCAATTACCTCACCTAAACACTTTCTTACAACTCCTAACCAAAACCTTAATCAAAGAAACACCTAAACACATCACTAAAACACAATTACATGAGCAAATTAATTCCCCTTTTTGCTGCCTAATTGGCCCAATACATGGCCTAGGAGAAGTGCCACATGTTGTTTGATTTCTCACTCAAGAGCCATGCCTAGACCATACCTCAAACCATACCTCACCATGCTGTCACCCATGCCTTTGCCCATGCTTGGTAAGAGATGTTTTCCTCCCTTTTCCCTCCCATTTGGCCGTCGACCTTCTTCCTCTTCGCAGCCTCATTGTGCCAAAATTTCTATAAATACCAAGCCTTGAAGAACCTTGATACACTTTAGATCATTTGCTAAGTTTAGTTGTCTTGCATTTTCTTGCTTTTTCTCTCAAACTTCTCTTCATCTTCTTCATTTTCTTCTACCTCTTAAAGAATCCTTGCCACCACCATAAACCACCACAAACAACCATAAACCACCACTACCTCACCTTAAACCATCCCTCAAACACTTAAACTTTCCATTTCAAGCTTAGAAACTCAAGGAAAAATCATTCCCTTTGAACTTCCCCTTTGGCCGAATCCATCATCACAATCCAAGAGGAGATTTTGTCTTTCTCAAATTTTCAAGAACCAAGCTTTCTTTCTTCCATTTCAAAGACTTCCTTAGGTAGGGGTTTTGTTTTCAAGTTTTGCTTGCTTTCCTTAAAGAGTTCTAGTTTTCTCTTGGTTCAAACTCCTTTCTTTCTTTCCTTTTCATTTTCAGCCAAGAGGCCATTTTATGAAAATAACATGAGCTTGATGATGAGGTTTCAAGATAATGACTTGTTGTTGTCATGTGAGAAACCTCTAAAGCTTGAAATAACTTGGTCTTGGACCATACATGCTTATGTTTCTTTCTCTTTTCCTTGGTTTCATTTTCGGTTCTTTCCTTTTCTTCCTTAAATGATTTCGGTTCCTTTGCCTTGGTTGGATAAAGTTTGCTAAAAATGTAAAGTAGATCACAAAAGTTTTTTAAAGAAAATTAACTCAAGTTTTCAGCTCAAAACTTACCCTTGCCAACCTTAAAGTTGGTCGCCGTTCTAAGAGTTTTACTCTAGATTGAAGCCCATGAGCAATAAAATAAAGAATATGACTTAGTTCTTGTAGTTTTGTTTAGACAAAGTGTTGAACTTTGTGTCTATTTTCTTAAGCTTGATGATGAAGTTCAAACCTTAAGACTTCTTTGAAGTCTAGGTGCTAAGACTCTAAAGCTTGCCTTATGATACATAATGGGTTGAGGTTGTTCCTTTAAAGTCTTGCAAAGAGCTCTAGCTAAGATCTAAAATAAGATGCATTCATGTTTACTTTAATGCTTTGCATAGCATGTTTATTTTCAAGTCATCACTAAACAACTTAAAGATTAAAACAAGAATGTGCATCCTCACTTAATAAATCTCAAAGCCTACCTATTTCAACCTTAAAGTTGATTGTTGATTGGGGAAATACCAAGAGGCCTGAGAGCATAAAATAAGAATTGAACCTTGCATCTCATGTTTACTTTCTTGTCTAGCATGTTTAAATCTCATGCCATCACTTAAACTTAAAGATAATAAAAGGTGCATCTCATGTTTACTTTATGTCTTCACTTTACTTTCTAATGAAGAATAAAAATAAGGTGCATAGCATGTTTAAGTTTATGTCATCACTTTATGATTCTAAGAGCTCAGACTTGCCCAAGTATCCTATGTAAGGTTTTAAGAAAATGTTGGCATTCTTAAAGAAGCCATTCGGCCTTGGGTATGATGATGGACTTACTTGAGTTCCTTAATCACAAGTGTCCATAGTTCATGTTTTGAAATTTGAACTTAGGAGCACTAAGCAACATTATGAATGAAATTATATACTTTAAATCTATTTATGAACAAGTTAATTTAGCTACTGACCTCATGTGTAATTGGATGATTTTAATGTAAGGATTTGAGTTTGAAGGTTTTGAATCCCTAGAATTATTTCAGAGAAATAGCAACTTGTATGCATTTCAACTCATGAGATTATGTGATTTTATGGGCTTATTATTTCGGTTTACCCTTCATGATTGGCCACTGTATAAATGCTATTCTAACGTAAAATGTGTAAAATTATGTTTGAGAAGCAAGGTTTATTTATAGAAGTTATAAAAGAATAAGTAACTTGAAAGGATTAGGAATGAGAATCTATACACTTAATGCATAAAACTAAATTATTTTGCATGTACCTAATTTCAAGGAGAATGGTTCATAATCAGGAAGACATGTATAGAATCCCTTCATAAATGGTTAGGTATTAATTTCTAAGCTTAAGGTAATCAATAAGAACTAAATAGGAAATTCTAGTACACTTAGACATGGTAAACATAAGTCTTGTTCCAGCATAGTTAGATTAAAGAAAATGGTTTACAAACTAGAGACATGCTAGGAATCCCTCATATTGTTTAAGAATTGATTATGGAGCCTTAGGCCAAGACGGATCTTAAAAAATGGTCATGAACCCAAGATTAATACCCCCAAGCATATGATATTTTCTGCCACATGTACAATGTTGTTTGGAATTTTAGTGAGTTCAAATCTTAGAGAAAAGTTTAAGTGTTAACCCCTTGAGGATGACAAAGATGTAATACTGGCATTAGAATGATTAGAATAGAAGTTTAAGACTCATAAGGGTTAAGCATAAACACTATAGATACTAGATCCAGTGATAACATACTCTTGATTATGTGTGACTGATGTCAAATTTGAGCATGAAACCTTATGTGAATAATTGACATGTCCGTATGAATGGGTTGTTGTGCCATGGATTTGAGATGCATTAGGTTTGAAATATGAATGAGATTGAAAAAGTATGCTCATGTGAGCTATAAGTTTTAATTAGAAAGTTTCATAAAGAATGTGATATATGTGATTGATATCACGTGGCAAGACTCAAATTTGAGGAAATTTGGAGATGTTATGCCATGCTGCGAATTTCCTTAATTTGAGGGACTAAAAGAAAGTTTTTGAGAATATTAATGTTAAGGACACATTAGAATTTACTTCTCATGCTCCGGTGAACTAGAAGGTAAAACCTTAAACCTATAGACATTAGCCCTCAAAGCGGACAAAGTTGCTGGTCTTACTAATCATGCGTTTTGAAGAAGGAAAAAGTCCCATGATGGGTGATCCTTAGAGCCCCTACCCGTACTCTTGGGAGTTGGATTATTATGATGATTATGATTATGTTTATGATTGTTATTAAGAACTTAATAAAACTAGAAACATGCTTAACTAGTTAAGGTATGAGCTCATAGCCTAGTTTAAAGGGGCGTTTACTATTAATTATGTTGGTGTCACAAGAACGAGAAAGAACAATATTCAAGAAGAAGTTACTTGCCAGTATCATAGGATGATTGACTATTGTTTGTTTGCTTAAAGTATTGCCATGCATCCATGTATTATTATGCTGCATGCATTATTAGACCCATTATAAAAGACACGGACCTTACTAATTATCTTTGTGAACCTCATAATGAACCCTTGCATGCTTAACCTTTTAATAATAACCCAAGGTTCCTGGGACGTAAATGATGACACTAGGATAGAGGATTTCCCTACGAGATTCTTTACAAGATTCTCACCCTCTCTCTCTCCCCTTTTCCCGTTACGTCTCCAGGACATCGATGGCGTCGTTTGTGATTTTTGTTGATGCACCCATGTAGGAATCTACATATTATCCTAATCATCAATCCTACCACTTCGAGGGTTGTGGTAATGCATGCATTCTGCACATGCCCATTTGTTTTCCACTTCATTCACTTCCAATTCATTTCCACTTTCCCCTTTGGCTTGACTCACCATTTTGAGAGCACCTGATCTTTAGAACGAGGAGTCCTTCCGCCCCATCTCAAGCCTGAGATTACCCGAGTACGGGCCTTGCCAGCACCTCGGAGATCATCCATTAGGAGTTCCCTCCCTTCTCCATCCTTTCTCTAGGTTCCTCCCCCTGTGGATCCAATGGATATTCGGGATGGAGATGAGGAGACATGACGCAGGCCTAAGGTTAGCACGACGTTGAGAGATGCCGCCCACGCCTGCCTGGGCATGAGCTCGCCCATCCTTCCGCCTTTCACACATCTGAGGAGCTTGCCCAGGTTCATTGGGCATGTGCCATCGAGGGATGAGGATCAGCATCACCGAGTTTGAGGAATGAGGTGTACCAGTCTGGAGTATCTTTCTGGGCTTATTCTCATGTATTCGTTGTTATGTTTCTTATTTATGTTGTCTTACACAAGTCGCCCACTCAGACTGGTAAGACTTTTATGTTCTTTTTATATTCCAGTTGTTACTGTACTACATGATAACGCCCAATTTTTACTGAATTTTTAATGTTCATTAGGAATTACCGAATTACGTAGGTAAATATTATATAAAATTTGAGACCAAACAATCCTTAATAAAGGAATATAACGTTACAAGTAAGTTAGGAGCAATTCGTGCAAGTATTGCAAACCTGAATTTGTACGTGTAAAATGACCAAAATGCCCCAGGTTGTTTTACTAGAAATGAGGATCGTGGGCCCCACCCGTCCTTAGGGGATGTTTTGATGTTAATAAGGGATTGTTTGTGTTATGTGTGTTAATAGAGGAGAAGAATCCTAATTTTGAGTTCCAACGTTAAATTAACTCAACACCCTGCGGCGTTTTTAATTTTATCGCGTGCCGACTTACTCTTGAACTTCACTAAAATGTTTTAAGGTGTTAAGCCATGATTAACCATTGGTTAAGCTCGGTGGCCTCGGGCAATTTTTAAAAAATGACCGTTTTGCCCCTTAATTCACCTAGTTTACAAATTTTGATATTTTGATTTGCTAACGAAACCTAAGCAATATTAGGCTCAAATTAAAGCTTATTAAATTCTAATTATTAATCTAGAGTCAAAATTATTTATTTAAATTGATTAGAACCTAAAATTGCTTTGAAACACTCAAATTGCTTACTAATTCACCTAAGCCCTTAACCGTAAATTCTCTAAATTGCATGAATATCTTACCTACACCTAAATAATGCATGGAACACACAAATTTCTTCTCCTTGGGCTGTAATGAATTAAATTATTGATGCCATTATGCATCAGAATAATTGCCCAAAGATACACTAAAACAAAATGCCAAAAGTTCCCTAAAACATGGCATAAAACATGCCTTAAACAAGGAATCTTTTCCTTCCTTTGTTCCCCATGAAAATCCATCAGCCTTCCTCCTTCATTTGTCCATTTATGAGCTTCAAAATCTCTATAAATAGGCATGCTTGAAGAGGTGTTAGAAGCCTTTGCTCATAACTTACACAATTCTAGTTCTTAGAAGCACCAAAAGCTCTCATTTCCTCCTCCTCTTGGCTGAATTCTTTCTTCAAGTTTTCAAGAATATTTTCTTTCATTTCACTCCAAGAAACCAAGTTCTCTTCCTTTCCTTCAAATCAGATTAGGTAGGGAGTTGTTTTTAAGTTTATTTCTATGTTTTGCTAAGTGTTGTTCTTGTTCAAAATGATGATTTCATGGATTTCTCTAGTTTTTCCATTTGGTTTCTTCTTCCTTTTCTTTTACCAATTCAGCCATATGGCCTAGGTGGGACTAAGATGATGGCTTGATGAATTGACCTTGAAGGTGGGTTGTGAATCCATCACAAGTTAGGCCTCTTAGCTTGAAAGTTCCACTTGATGCAAAACTTTAAAGAATGATGTTTTTATGATGATTTTATGATCTTGAGTTTAGAATTTGAAAGATGTATTTCTCACTTTGTCTTGTTAAGATATATATATTGAATTTGTATTTCTATAAAGTCTTGAAGGAGCTCTAGTAAAGAAATCAAATGAACTTGCATCCATGTTTAAGTTTATGCCTTGCATAATCATGTTTACTTTTTATGTCATCACTAAAATTTCAAGAATGAACAATGAACTTGCATACTCATGTTTAAATTTCCAAGTTTGCATTTCATGTTTATATTTCATGTTGTCACTTAATCTCTAAGATAATAAAGAAGTTGCATCTCATATTTATTTTATTTTCACTTTATTTTATAATGGCTAAAGAATCAACGCATGACATGTTTATTTTTATGTCATCACCTAAAAAGAATTGAAAGACTTACCCAAGTATCACAAGCAAAGAAATAAGATTATTGGAGTTAAAGAATTGATTCTTTAAGAAGTCTGAGATTGGAGCTTAAAAAGATGTAATAATAATTCTCTTCTCCCTTCATCCTTGAGTGCGCAATTACCGCCGCTCCCTTCTAAGATTCTTTCCTTCACTTGTCCTGGGCAGACTACGCCCTTCAGCTTCTTGCATCATGTTTATATTTCAGCTCTTGCATCATGTTTAATTTTCAAGTCATCACTTAAATCTTAAAGATAAAGGAATGATTTGCATATCATGTTTATAATTCCAAGTTATCACCTTATAATGACAAGATTAAAATGAGGTTGCATAGCATGTTTATGATTCTAAGATATCACATAAATCTCTTAAGCTCAAGACTTGCTCCTTTTATCTTAAGTGAGAATTTTAATTATGAAGATTCTTTCAAAAAAGAATTAGTTTCTAAAAGAGTTTTAAAGCTTTGCAAGGATTCTACCTGAAACTAATATTTTATGTTCACTTCAAATGTGATTTTATACAATTATATGAGGTTCATGATTCGGCTTCTGATATTAGATTAGTACCAATAAATCGATGATTTAATATGTTTGAAGTTGTGATAATTATGGTTTATTACTAAAGGAATGATTCTATGCATGTTAGAGATAAAACTAGTTTCTGCCAGAAAACGTAAAGCAAGATTTGATAACTTTAGAGAATGAAATTTATGCATTCTTCTTAAGCCTTTAGTGACCTTAAGAACCAGATATTATTATGTTTAGACAAGGGACGTTATCATAATTGGCTTAGTATTAATTTTAGCATCATAGGGAAAGCCGGTAACGAAAGGGTTAAAATGTAACTCCAGTTGCACCAAGACTTAAGAACAACTACCGTTGATGATGTCCCATATAGTCTAATAATGTTCTTAAGGCTTATAATTGATGGTAATAAATCCCTTAGATGCATAAGTAATTAGTTTGATAATTAAGGTTACCCAATTTTAGAGTTTGGTTATTTAAAGGGAGTTTTACCTTGAAAATTTTAGATGACATCTTTTGATGCTTTGGAATGTCAGTTATATGATATGTAATGCCTACGAGAATTTGATATTATTGAATGATTTCATGCCTTGCATGTTATAATTGCTATTGCAAACAATGAGAATGTTCATGCATCTTGATGATTATGATATAACATGCTAAGACTTAATGTTGACTTAAACTCATGAGGAAATGATCCTTTGGACCCATCAGACTATAGGTGGTGAAAAGGTGATCTTGAGAAAATGATCCTTTAAGACCCATCAGACTAGAGGTGGTGAAAAAGGTGTCTTGCCCCTGACCCATTCTCTCAAAGGGTAGAGTTGGATTTTAACTTATCAAAGGGATAAGTATATGCTTGACGACTAGTGAGGTATGAGCTCATAACCTAAATTACTCCCAAAAGGGTGGAGTATAGGGTGGCCCAGGAAATAATGATGATGATGACAAGATTTTAAGTCACCTAGGACACTAAAGGAATGAAATATGGCATGCATGTCTTGTGCATAGCTATTATGGTATGATGTTCTTCTGCATAGCATTTTATGAGATGATGATGAGAAATATGATGTTCTTCTATGCATAGTATTTATGATTTGATAATGAGAAATATGATGTTCTTTTATGCATAGTATTTATGATATGATGATAAGAATACAAGTGTTGATAAAAGGAAAAGTTCATTATAAACATGACATGCTAAGTTTATGATGTATTATAAGACGCATGATTAAAACGACGAACCCTTGGAAGTATATTTTCGAACTTAATAAATCAATCTTAGCATGCTCACTATTTCATAATAACCCCGAGGTTCCTGGGGACGATGATGATGACACAATGCATCATGAGGTGAGTAACCTACTGAGATTCTTTTTATAAGTTTCTCACTCTCTCTATTTTTCTTTCCATCTCGTCTTCAGAAAGTAGAAGGAAGCGTTCGTGAATCACATTGAGGCTTTATGGTAGCTAAACTTGAATCCTTGAATTTCACCGTATATTTCAGATATCTATCCCTATCCCTAGTGTTATTACTAGGTGCCATTAATGGATGTCCTTCCATCCATATATTATATATGTTTTGTTATTGCCTACACTTAGTCTTATTCGTTGGTAGGCAAAATATCTATATGATATGTAATTATGGATGCATATGATGGAGCCAATATATTATGATGTGATGTTTGTAAATTCCTATGTGACTTTTAAATTTTGCTAAATCATTCACGTTAAGCGCGGCTTACGTTTTCAATTATGTTTTAAAAAAATGGCTCGTAATTTCACTAAGTATTTTCAAAGCATGATTAAGGAACTGAAGCAAAGAGTAAAGTCTAGTAATTAATCAGACATGCGGAGGCGTATTGGGTTAATTATTAGGTGTTACACTATGTTAATGAATTTTATGATGTTTTATCTCATGATTGAAGTGCTTTAATGCTTATATCTGGATGATTAATTATCCTTCTGTTCACTACATTTATGTTACACGCAAAGGCTTGCACTTTGGTTTACATGTTTCATTTCAAAAAAAAAAAATTTACCTAATTTCTGAAGTATTTTGTAAATGAATTTAAAGAGAAGGAATAACTAATAATTAATCTTGATACATCCTAGGACATATTTGGAATAAAATTAGGGTGTTACATATTTTCCGTGAAGTAATTTCACAAATGAGTTTTAAATGGAAGTAATAACTAATAATTAATCTTAATAATCCAGGTGTGTTGGGTTAAATATTAAGGGTGTTACAATTCTAATGGCTTCAAGCCAGGCTATTTGGTGCAAAGGTTCAATCGATAATCAATTCCCTCTGTTGATTAATGGTGGTATCAACTCTGCTTTGTTCCATGTGATAGTGTCAGCTTCATTGAGCTTGTCTCTGATATTCTCTTTTGGATTGATTATGGTTTTCCAATTTAGTCATCTAGACTTTGCCTTTCTAAGAACTTGGTTAGCTTTTGCAATACATCCACCCAACATTGATCAATCAAAGCTTCTTTAATACATTCAGGTTTAAGGCAAATATGAAAGCATATTTTGACATATTTCTAAGGGATGACCTGTCCATACTCCTTGGAAAATGTCGATTAACTTTCACCTTTTAGACCCTGATTAAAAATAGAAACTCCTTGAAGTTTGGATCATTTAGATTTCCTCATACTTCTCCTTCATCTTCAGGTTGCTCATCTTTGTGTTTAGTATGTTATTTCCAACGCTTCTGGAGTTATGAGCATGCTTTTTGAGAATCTGATGTTTGGAGCTCATTTTCTAAACAATTTTACTTACACTCGTCTTTATCTGAACATCCTTCTCTAGAACTTATTCTCTTAGGATTTTCCACCAGCGACATTCCCCAAGATTATCAACAATATTCTTCTTAAGCTCTTTCATCATCGCACTGAGATATTTTGAGTTTCTTAGTCTTCAAGCTCCTGTATTTACTCTTAGGTTTAGGACAAGATATTCGGAATAGTCATCGTCCATTTGTCTGGTAATCTCAACCCATGGACCTTATCAGAGCATACTCTGCAATAAGATAGTTTCATTCAAATTAGGTTTCTTGGGTTTTTTTTTGTTAGTTTTCAATGGAGAAGTTTCATCCTTTCAAAGGATTCCTTTCTCAAGAATCATTTGTCAAAGCGGGTATTTCCTCCCTTAGTAGAAAAAAAAAAAAAAAATCTTATAATGTGTTGTATTACTTCTTCTCTAGATATCCTTTCTATATCTCAACCTATTTTGAAAATATAGCTTCTGATTTCCATCATAAGTTCAAGGATTTGAACTATTTCCTATTTGTTCTAGTGACAATTTTAGAAGCCATGAAGTCTTCAAAAAAAAACACAAAAATAAAATTTCTTATTTTTCATTTCTTTTGAATTTCCAGCTTCCAACTATAGAACTTGAAAAAAATCCCTTATATTTTTTTCATCCAAGCTTAAGCTTTTTAGCTTTAGGCTTGTTTCTAGCACAGTATCGAGTTCTTCTCAAGTAGCAGGCTTGTTCTTCTCAAAGAATATTCCAAGTTCTTCTCAAGTAGAGGCTTGTTCTTCTTAAGCTTTTGGAGACGTTTAGAATTTTCCAGGACTTATCATATAGTGCAAGTAGAGAAAAAAAGAGATTTCAGTTCAGAAGATTCTTACCTTGCATTATTCTATTGAGGTGCATTCTGTACGCCCGATCTTTCATGTGCAAATGACCTAAAATGCCCCTAAGTCATTTTACTCTTTAAAATGTGAACCGCCAGCTCCCCAATATCCTCAGGGATATTTTGAGTTGATAGGGGATTATATGTGTTAGATGTGGTATAGAGTAGAAGAATCTCATTTTTTAGTTTTGAACGTAGTGAAATTACCAAACGCTGTGGCTATTTGTCATCCGTTTTACCTGTCTGTGAAGCCCGAACTTTACCAAAAGGTTTTAAATGATGTTTTTAAGTGAAGTTTAACAATAGATTAAGCCCGTAAGCCCCTCAGCAGTTTTAGTTCAAAATTACCATTTTGCCCCTAGAAGATGTACAGTGAGCCTAACTGACGCACTTAACAAACTAAGCACATTTTTAATTGAAGATTAATTTATTTGATAATTAACCCAGAGTCAAAATAATTTATTAAACCTAATTAGAACCTAAGATTGCTTATAAAGTTTAATTCCATTTTTATTCAAGATTCCTAGTTATTAATCTTTAAATATGTAATTTCTCTCTTCAATTCCTTAAATCAAAGAATTGTGTCTATGACTTAATTTGACTTGAAAAGAGTTTTAATTTGTTAATCTAAAAGACGCTCCTAAATCAAAGTCTTGACAACCTTAATTGACCATTACCTCACCTAAACACTTTCATACAAACTCCTAATCAAAACCTTAATAAAGGAAACACCTAACACATCATTAAACCAATAATTATATGGACAATTTCTTTTCTCCTCTTGCTCTGAAAATTTGGCCAATTCATCCTCCCCTATTTATGTCACATGTTGATTTTGTTTCACTCAAAAACCATACCTCAAGCCATACTTCTGAACCACCCAGCCATGCCTCTAACCATGCCTTTGAATGAGAAAAGTTTCTAAGCATATTTCTCCTCATAGGCTATGGAACTCCCATTCCTCCCCTCTTGGCAGCCCCATTGTTTCAATTTTCTATAAAAACCAGCCTTAGAACTTGGTTACACTTTACATCATTTGCCAAGTTAAGCTTTCTTGCTATTTTCTCTCTTTTCTTAATTTTCTTTCATCATGTTCTTCTTCCTCCACCATAAAGAAACCTTTCCACTACCACAAACAACCTTGAACCACCAATCCCTCACCTCAAACCACCTCTCAAACACCAAACCTTTCCATTTCCAAAGCTACTTTTTTCAAGGAAAATCCATCTTCCTTGTGTCCTTCCTCTGGCTGAATCCTTATTTCCATCCAAGAGAAGATTTTTTCTTCTCATTTCATCAAGGATCCAAGTTTTCTTTCATTTCTTTCAAGACTTCTTTAGGTAGGGATTTTATTTCAAAAGTTTTCTTTTCTCAATTCTTTCTTTGAGAAAAATTTCTAGATTCTCTTGATTTTCAAAGCTCTTTCCCTTCTCTTTTTCCTTTTTGGCCTTGGAGCCTTTCATATGGAAAAATTTAGCTTAATGATGAGGTTTCAAGATAATGGGTCTTGTGATGCCATGTGAGAAACCTCTAAAGCTTGAAAAAACCTGCTTGATCACTCATGCTTTTGTTTTCTTTCTTTTTCGTTGCTCAAGTTTTCAATTTTCCTTTTCTTTTTCTTCTCAGTGTTTTTGGTTTTCTTTCCTTTCCTTGTACAAAGTTTGAAAAAAATATTAAGTAGACAATGAAACTTTTTTGTCAAGAAAATTAATCGTATGTTTTCAAAGAGCTTTAGCTTACCCTTGCCAACCTTAAGTTGTGATTGTGCCATTCTAAGAGTTTACTCTAATTCTAAGCCCATGAGCTATAAAAGAAAAAATACTAGAGTTCTTTTTATGCTTGTTTAGATAAGTGATAAGGTTTATGTCTTAGTCCATTTCCTTGAGCTTGATGATGAAGTTCAAAACCAAAACTTCTTTGAAGACTTGGTGCTAAGAAACTTAAAGCTCACTTATGTTGAAAGATACAAATTAGGTTAAGGTTGTAATGTTCCTCTAAAGTTTTGCAAGAGTTTAGTTAAGATAATGAGTTGCATTCATGTTTATGTTTATGCCTTACATAGCGTGTTTATTTTGATTCCATCATAAGCTTCAAGAATAACTAATTAGTCTCATCTTATCCTCGTTTGAATTTCCAAGCTTGCATTTCATGTTTATATTTTAAGTCATCATTTAATCTTTAAAGATAATAATGAGGTTACATCTCATATTTATTTTTATGCTCTCACTTTACTTTTCTAATGAAGAATAAAATAAAATGCATAACGTGTTTATGTTTATGCCATCACTTACATTTTAAGCTCAAAGACTTGCCCAAGTATCCTACATAAAGTTTTAGGAAATGGAGGCATCCCAAGGAAGCCATTCCAGCCTTATGATGATGATGATGGACTTGAGATGAGTTCATCAAATCATAAGTGCCCATAGCCTATGTCTTGGAATTTTTCTAAGCTTAGGTGTATTTCAAGAATGTTATGAACATGATTTTATGTTTTAAAACTATTTTATGAGCTAATAATTTACCTACTAACCTCACTTGTATTTTCATGATATTGATGAGATAAATTGGTTTCTAAAAGACTTTTAATTCTAAAATTACTCCAAGAGAAAACTAGTAACTTATATATATTTAAATAATGAAATCTTATGTGATTATATGATGCTTGCATTTCAGATTTAGCCATGTGCACTCTCAACACTAAATATTTAACCCAAACATGCCTAGAACACGTTAAGATTAATTATTATTTATTACTTCCTTTTAAACTCATTTGTGAAATTACTTAGCGGAAATACGGGTAAATTTTTTTTTTTTTTTAGATTCATATGCGTAAAACAAAATGCGAGCCTTTGCGTATATATTTGTACATGAAACGGAGCCCTAAGAGCAACTAAAACATGCAAAGGTGAAGCAAATGAATTTATACAAAACAAAAGCAATAAAGAACACCTTAATCATAAAAACATCCACCATAATATTAATCATAATAATTTTAGTACACAACTTGAAAGATAATATAAAGTCATACCCATATTAGTGGAGAGCTTGTGGTACAAAATCATAAAATACACGAAAACATAAATAGGCTTGGATAGAGAAAGTCCCAAGAGACACCCAAAATGAAAGATACTAAATCACCTCCCTCGAACTATGGATGACGCTTCTCCTCGTCCTCCATGGCACATACCCAATGAACTGGGCAAGCTCTCTGGGACATGAAGAATTAAGGGTGGCCGAACATGACCTCCATGACGCTGGTGCATCTCCACTATCGGCCTAGCCTCCGCGCGTGACCGTCTCCTATGTAACACCCTAATATTTAACCCTAATACGCCTAGGACGTACTTAGATTAATTATTAGTCATTACTTCCTTTAAAACCTCATTTAGAAATTAACTTAGCGGAAAATAATAGGAAATTTTTTGAAATGATTTATATAAAACAAAGTGCGAGCCTTTGCGCGTAACAAAACAACGTGAGCGGAAGAACAAATAAAACATACAGAACATAAGCATTAAAGAACACATCCATCATAAACATCATTCCTCATTACATTAGATAATATAGTTTAGTACATCACAGTAAATATAACAGTAAACATAAAGTCTTACCCATATGTGGGCAGAGCTTGGAGGACAAGACATAAAATAAGAAAACATGATAACAAATACATGAAACAACCCCCAAAAGATAAGCACCTAACTATCGCTACCCTCTCTCTCAAGCCTACTGGTGATGCCGATCTTCTGCGGGGAGATGTAGCCCGTGAATGACGAAGCTCCTCGGATGGAGCCCAACGAGCGAAGAGACTCTAGGCATGGAATCGAGGGAAGGATGGCCTCCGCGTCGTGGTCGCCTTCTGCTATCGAACGCGCCTCGCATGCCTCCGGTGACCGTGTCCTCGCCACCTCCTCCGAGACCCATAGGAAACGAAGGGAAGAGCCCTCTAACGAGGAGAGGATGGATGACTGCCTCTCGTTTTGGGCTCCGTGTCCTCTCAAAGACGAGGTCGTCGCCAAAGGGTGAAGTCGATCGACGACAAGCCGGAGACGGGGAAAGCAAAAGGGCATTCCCACGTATGCAAAAACGCGCACCTCGCAATGACCCTTGAAGTGGTAAGCTCTGATGCTCGGGTCATAGTGCACCTCCCATGTAGGCGGGTCAATGAAAATCACGAACGACGCCATCGATATCTGAAGACGTAACGGAAGAAACAGAGAGAAGGGTGAAAATCTCTACTAAAGAATCTCAGGAGGAGTCCTCTATCCTAGTGTCATCGTTCACGTCCCAAGGAACCTTGGGTTTATTATGAAAAGGTTAAGCATGCATTAGTTCATTATGGAGTTTCCAAAGGTATTTATCCAAGGTCCATGTCTTTTATAATGATTCTTAATGCATGTATGCAACATAATATTTCATGGATGCATGGCAGCACTTTAGGTAAATCAAACAATAATTCAAACAACATTTGAGTGGCATGAAACTTTTCTTTGAACATCTTTCCTTTTCTCATACTTGTGACACCAATAATATAGTAACCGCACCCCTTAAACTAGGCTATGAGCTCATACCTTAACTAGTCGTCACTAGTTCTTACTTATCCTCTTGATAAGCGAATCATAAACATAATCATAATCATCATAATCCCGACTCCCAGAGACGGTAGGGGGCCTAAGGATCACCCATCATGGGACTTTTTCCTTCTTCGAAACGCATCGACTGGTTAAGACAACGACTTTGTCCGCTTTGGCAGGTGAATGTCTATGCCCTCACGGCTTTTACCTTCTCCTCATCTGAGCAGGAGAAGTACGTCTCTGTGTGTCACCTTAAACATCATATACTTTCATTCTTCAAACGCATCGACCGGTTAAGACCAGCGACTTTGTCCGCTTCTGGATGGCCGACGTCCATACCCCCATCTGTTTTACTTTCTCTCCTCATCCTAGTATGAGAAATGCGTTCTCTGCATATAACTTTAAACTTCATATTTCTCAAAAACTTTCTTTGTCCCTCAAATTTGACGGAAATTTGGCGGCATAACACTACTCTCCGAATTTCCTCAAATTTGAGTCATGCCACATAATTTCAGTCACATGCATCATTTTCATGGAACTTTCTCATTGCAATAACTTTCTAGTTCACATGAGCATATTCCTCAATTTCATTCATAGCTTTGAAACATTATGCATCTCAAACACAACATTTCATCATATCACCAAATCAAATTATGCACATAAAGTTTCATGCTCAAGGAACTTAACATAACCACATCATCATAAGTGTGCACGAGGTTCATCATCATAATCATACTCTCGTCCACCTATCTCATAGTATCTTATGCTTTGACCCCTTACGGGCTTTAAACTTGCATTTCGGTCATTCTAATCCTCACTAAGGATTTTTATAACACCTAAGGGATCATTACTTAAAATTCTCACTAAGCTTTAGGCACACTTAAAATTCCAAACAGCATTATGTAGTTTGGGCCAGAAAATATCACTGTACGGGCTTAGAATTCCCGCTCTTGACCCTTTTTAAGATCCGTCTTCGCCTAAGGCTTCATAATCAATCCCTAAACCAATTATGAGGGATTCCTAGGCATGTTTACTAAGTTATAACTTACTTTTCCTCAATTTAGCTTTGCTGGACAGAATCACATTTTGCCATGTCTAAGTGTGCTAGAATTCCTATTTTAAGTCCTTATCATCACCTTAAGCTTAGTAATTAATACCTAATCATTTATGAAAGGTTTTTATGCATATCCTACTGATTATGAACCATTTACACTTGAATTAATTATGCTGGAACAGTTTTGCAAATTTTTGCATTAAGGTGTTCTAGAATTCCATTCTTCTGATCCTTTTAAGTTACTTATTCTTTTCTAACTTCTCTAAAATCGATCCTCCCTTCACTCAAACATAATTTTACACATTTTAACACCTTAGAACAACATTTGTACAGCAGCCAATCATGAAGGGCAGAACCGAAATCATAAGCCCATAAAATCACATAATCTCATGGATTAAAATGCATACAAGTTGCTAGTTTTCTCTTGGAACAATTTTAGGAACTCAAACTCTTTTAGAAACCAATTTATCTCATTAAAATCATTAAAGTCCAAGCAAGATCAGTAGCTAAATTAATTTTCTCATAAAATAGATTTAAAACATATAATCTCATTCATAATGCTCCTTAGGTACCTAAGCTTAGAAAAATTTCAAAACATGGCTATGGGCACTTGTGATTAGATGAACTCACACCAAGCCCATCATCATCACCACAAGGCCAAAATGGCTTCATTGAAAAACCAACGTTTTCTTAAAACTTTACATTGGATACTTGGGCAAGTTTTAGCTCTAGACCATTTAGGTGGTGACATAAATTTAAACATGCTATGCAACTCATTTTACTCTTCTTTAGAAAATAAAGTGAGAGCATAAAATAAATATGAGGTGCACTCATTTATTATCTTTAGAGTTTAAGTGATGGCGTAAAATATAAACATGATAGACAAGAAAGTAAACATGAAATGCAAGGTTCAATTCTTTATTTTAGTGCTCTAGGCCTCTTGGGTGTTTACCCCAAATCAACAATCAACTTTAAGGTTGAAATAGGTAGGCTTTGAGATTTATTAAGTGATGATGCACATTCTTGTTTTAATCTTTAAGTTGCTTAGTGATAGCTTGAAAATAAACATGCTATGCAAAGCATAAAAGTAAACATGAATGCAACTCCTTTTTAATCTTAACTAGAGCTCTTACAAGACTTTAAAGGAACATAAAAACCTCAACCCATTATGTATCATAGTGCTTTAGAGTTCTTAGCATCAAGACACCAAGGAAGTCTTATGTTCTTCGAACACCATCATCAAGCTCAAGGAAACGATTTTTCAAGAGACAACCTTTCAAACAAACATAAAAGGGCTACCTTAACATTTTTAGCAAACTTTGTTCAAGAGAGGGAAAGGAAAACCGAAACCATTGAAGAAAAGAAATAAAAACCAAAGCTTGGACAAGGCAAAAAGGAAAGAAAACCGAAACTTTAGAGGAATGAAAACCAAAACTTTGAACTAGGAAAAACCAAGAAGGAACCGGAATCATAAAGGAAAGGAAATGAAAAACCAAAACTTTGAACTTGCAAAGAAAAGGAAAAACCGAGTTTGTATATGGTCCTAGACCAAGATCCAAGCTTTAGAGGTTTCTCTCATGGCAAACACCAAACTATCTCCATGAGACCTCATCATCAAGCTAAAGATTGGTTTGTAAAATGGCCTCATGGCCGAAAATACAAAGGGGAGAAAAAGAGTTTGAACCAAGAGAAAACTAGAAACTTTTCTCAAAGAAAGTAAAGAAAACTTGAAAGAAAACCCCTACCAAGTGAAACCTTGAAAGAGATGAAAGAAAGCTTGATTTCTTGAGGAAATGAGAAGACAAAATCTTCTCTTGTGAGCAACAAGGATTTGGCCTTCAAAAGGTCTCAAGGAAGATGATTTTTCCTTGAGGATGCAAGCTTGGAAATGGTGAGGTTTGGTGTTTAGGAGGTGTTCTAAGGTATGAGTGGTGGTTGAGGTGTTTGTGGTGGTTTGTGGTGGTGGAAAGCTTTCTTTGAGGGAGGAGGAAGAAACTAAAGAGAGAAATTGAGAGAAAACAAGAGAAATTGCAAGAATGCACAACTTAGCAAATGATTAAAAAAATGGCCAAGCTTTCCAATGTGTGTTATTTATAAAGAATGAAATGTTGTGGTTAATTTAGGGGGAAGGTTGGCCGAAATCATTGGCCTTGGAGGAGGAATATCTTCCAAAGCTTGTTGGAAGCTTGGTTAAAGTGCTAGGTTAGTCAAATCCTAGCTTTGCATAGCCTTTTTGGATGAAATTTGAATTCAAAATTTGTGGCTTTTGGGGGAAAATTCTAACTAGATTAACAATTTTAAAATAATTCTTTTGGTCAAAGGTGTAGACAAATTTCCTTGATTTAAGGAAATTGGAGAGAGAAAAACACTATTCATTACTTTTTGATTAGACATCTTGAATTAAAGAATGTAATTAGAACTTGACTAAGCAATTTTAGTTTCTAATCAACCTTAATAAATCATTTTGACTCTAGATTAATTATCGAAATAAATTAATCTTCAATTAAGCCTAATATTGCTTAGGTTTGCTAATTGCTTCATTAGGCGCACTGGACACCGTTCTAAGGGAAACGGTAATTTGCACTAAACTACTCCTGACCTTCCGGGCCTGCTAAACATCAAATATTACTCTAAAACATCATTCTAAACTTCCTGGAAATTTCCTGGGCTCAAACGGCACCTTTTACCCGTGTAGAGCATCTGGAGGGTATTTTGGTCATTTTGAGCCGAAAGTTTAGAAATGAGATTTTCACCTCAAATATCATTCATAACATAAATCCCCTTCAAACATCGAGTTGACCCATTTAGGGTTGCCTTGGCAACTGTCCCTTTAATTTGGGTAAATGACCTCAGGGCATTTTCTATTTGTACTTGAACAGCAGAAATTCGGGCGTTACAC
>JAMLFY010000384.1:0-37649 GCA_030441495.1 Dalbergia oliveri | reverse complement strand
CACCAAAGAGATCCAAAAAAATAGTCCTATCCCAAATGAAATCAACAGTTGAAAAGGAATCATTAACAAGTCTAGAATTCTTTTCCAATCTAATGGACCACATCACTGCAAAAATTGAGGACGGCCACAGAATATCGCTTCGTCGCACAATCCAAAACTTCTAAACTTAGTGAGTGGAAATTGATGTAAATCCACAGGACAAACTCATGATTCGCCAAGATACTAAAATACCTTATCCAAAGAGACCTCACCATACATCAATGCAAAAAGAGATGAGCCTCAATTTAGAATCTAAACTGCACATAATACACATATTAGGAGACGAGCGATAAGGGGCCTATGCCTCAGGAGCATGTCATTAGTGTTAGTCAGATTATGAACAGCAATCCAGACAAAAGCTTTGACCTTAGAGAGAGATTTATGGTCTATTTGGTGTCAAAACATTCGGTTTTAATTTTTTGTTTTCAATTTGTTTCCTATTTTTCAGGATTGCGAGAAGGAAACAGTGAAAATTAGAAACTTAGGACCCGTTTGGTTTGAGTTTCCAGTTTTCATTTTCAGTTTTCTAGTTTTTCAGATTTTATGAAGGAAATACTGAAAATTTAAAACTAAGGCTTGTTTGGTTTGAGTTTCCAATTTTCAGTTTTCATTTTCAGTTTTAAGGATTTTGTAAAGGAAATACTAAAAATTGGAAATGAAAACTGAAAACTGTTTACGTTTGGTTTGTGAAAATATTTTCAATTTTCATTTCCTGTTTTCATTTTTTGAAAATGATTTTCATTTTCATATTTTTAAAATTAGAAAATGTGTTTGGTTTATAAAGGTAGATTCTATTTTAGAAAGTAAAAATAATGAAAATATGTTTGGTTTGTCGTTTTCAAAATCAAATTCAAGATGATAATATTGTATTTATTATTAAATCCTTACAAAAAAAATTTATTATTGAATAATAAATGATATATATATATATATATATATTATTTGATTTGCATTGGTTCATTTACAAAACAAATTTTGATTGATATATTACCATATATAAGATTAAGCTATCATTACCCTTTATAAAAATCTAAAATGACTCCATAAAATATTATAACTAAGAATAAAATAAATGGCTCACTTCTAAGTTATTTTTATTATTGTACAAAAAAAGGTATTTTTATTATAATTATCACTTTTAAGTTATTATTATTATTACATCCCAATTTGGGCGGCCCATTGGATCCACCTTCTTCCTTTCTTCTTTCCTAACACTGAAGACACCACCGCCACCACACATCCAAGGGACTGAACAACAGCAATTGTAGCGCTTCACCTCGTGACAAGACCATCCACCAGTAGCAACTCATGACTACCGTTCACTCGCCCTTCTTGCAAAGCATGGGCTTAACGTGAAAACCAACACCACCCACAACTTTGTCGTTGCCATGCTGTCCAACACCACCAGTGGCCGCCTGCGATACTCGCTTCGCTGCTGGCTTCCTTCTCCTTCAATGTTCCCACAAATGGATCTTGCTAATGGGGCTTTATGAAGGTGTTCTCAGTTTGCCAATTTGATGTTTTTGGTTGTTATCTCTTTGTTCCCCACTTGCATGTTTGTGGGATTGTGGTTAAAGTGCTTTATGATTGTACAAAAAGAAAAGGTGAAGGAACGGAGGATGGGCTGGCTGGGATGGTAGCATCAATCATCAAAGAAGAAAAGGGCGGAGGAGGAGCTTGTTTTCTGGTCTCACTTTGCTGTTGGGAAATTAGATGGAAAAGAAACAAATTTCATTATAATTACAATCATGCCACCGCGTTTTGGTTGAAAACGTTTTCAAGATAAATAAGAATATTTTGTTGAAATGGTGAAAACGTGAAATCAGCGTTTTCAAATTTTCAAGGAATTTTGAAAATATTTCCTGACAATATTTTGGTAAATGAAACCAAACGTGTTTTCATCTCTCTTTTCCATTTTCAATGAAAATGAAAACGGAAAAGGCCTAAACCAAACACGCTCTAAGTTTTCAGTATTTCTTTCACAATATTTGGAAAACTGGAAAACTAAAAACTAGAAACTCAACCCAAACAAACCCTACAAATTCCAGATTTCAGTTTTCATTTTTAGTATTTCCTTCACAAAATCTTGAAAAATTAAAAATGAAAACTAAAACCCAAAAGACTCGTAGTTTTCAAAATTTTCAGTATTTTCTTCACAAAATCTAGAAAACTAGAAAACTGAAAACTCAAACCAAACAAGCTTTTAGTTTTCATTTCTATTTTTCAATATTTCCTTCACAAAATTTTGAAAACAAATAGTCTAAAAATAGAAAATGAAAAATGAAAATTGTTTTTCAAAACTGGACATCTTGGCGAGAAGTCAAGAATTGAAAGAAAGATTTGCAAGAAAATACACCAAACGAGTCAATAGTCCAAATCCTTGTTTAGGGGTGTTGGATAGCTGAATAAGGTCAAGCAAAGCTAGAAAGGACTAAAATTTATTAACCTCTCTATCATTAAAGTTTTGAATAAAATGTAAGTTTCAAGACAGATTATCCCAAGAAAAAAATGGCTAGTAGAGGCTTCATGCAAAAAAGGCAAGTAGTACCTACCCAATTATCTTCCGAAAATTTGATATGAGAACCATCACCCAAACCGAAGGGCATGAGTGAACAAAAAGAGGGTAGACCTTGAGAGATGAATTTCCAAGGGCTATTATGAGTTACCTTGCGGAGTTAGTGTCCCATCCATTCGGAAGCAAACCATACTTACTTCGAATGACTCGATGCCACAAAGAGTTAGGATGAAAAGGAAAACAGCAAAGCCAATTAGCTGCCAATGATTTGTTCTTAGACACTACATTACCAAGGCCCAAATCCCCTTCTTTTTTAGGTTTTTGGCAAACCTCCCAAATAACAAGGTGGTCATTTCAGAGTACCAACCCTACCCGAAGGAACTCCCTCGCGAGTGTTTCTATATTTTGAGCAATGGTCATAGGAACATGAAGAAAGGAAAGAAATTATATACGAATGCTAGATAAAAATGGCTAAGTGAGAGTGATCCTACCTCCCAAAGAGGAAAAAAACACTTTTCCAATAATCTAACCTCTTAGAAATCTTACGGATGGACTATAGGATCCCAAAAAATAAAGCGCAAGGATTACCTCCCGAAGGAATACCTAGATAAGTGAAAGCCATTGCATGACTTGGCACCCCAATAAAGAGGCAAAAGCACACTGAACTTGATTATCCACATTGATGCCTGCTAAACCACTTTTGGACAAGTTTATTTGACCTGATAGATAAGATGTTAACAGAGAGCCTACTTCCAGCTCCAAGAAGAAAAATGTGTCACATGCAAATTGAAGATGGGAGACTAACACCCTGTTCCTACCAACAGATAAGCCCTTAAGTCTTAACCATACAATTCTCAGCAGCTCTTGAAAAGAATCTACTATGATATCTCCTTAAAAGTCCCCGTCAGTCATCTATGCTTGTCCTCAAAATTAGCATTGACGATATCTCCTTGCAAGCTCATAAATCATATTCAACATCTAAACTATCAGAACTATCATTACTTTGATCTAGAGTGCTAACTCCCTTAGTCAATCTACCTACTCCTCCATTATCCTTACAATCTTTTGGGTCGGGCTGCTTAGCAGTCAGGTCATCCTGAAATGAGTTAGAAGGAAGCAATCTTTGTTGTGAATCCAATAAGGTGTATCCTCCATTCTGAAAAACTCACTTTAAAACGCAAGCTGCCCTGTAGTACTGCAAAACCTTCTGGAGCAGCCTAGCTCCCAATTGTTGAAAGATGAGATGCCAAACACTTAACCCCAGCGAACCAAATCTAGTAGTACACTTCCTCTTGAACTATTGGGCTCAATAAAAGAAACCTTCCTATTATTATCCCTAAGGTTACATTCCCTAATAAAGCTAGATAAAATCTTCATACAAGAGGGATGACCATCATCCAACTCTTCTGTTAGGGACCTAGCAACATTGAACTCCCCATCAAGCACCAATGCAACCCACAAAAGCATAACTCATCCTCAGGATAGAATGCAGCCAAGAATTATTTGGAAGGTACACAGACGTAATTCACCATAGGCCTCTCCTCAATATCCAGCAAAACATATTGTTTTCATTGTGCAACTACAACTAAGCCAAGTCCCACAAGGTAAAGTCTGTTACATAGATCAATCGACACCATAATTCTATCATAAATCATGTTCATATTAAGCACATTAAAACCGAGATTTCTTTTAAAAGCTTCAGCTATTGTATTTTAGGTCTTTCTCCACCTCTAGCTATGGAACTACCGCTCATCTGATCTACTCTCCTTATTGGGGCTTTGACAAGCTTTCTTCAGATGCTTAAACCACCTTAAGCGAGATTTTACCATCCTTTCCACGAAAGATCCTACCCCAACTCTCTCAAATGCATTTATTTATAATCCTATCTTGTTTAGTGTGTCCACTCATCCAACACAATATCCTCATTTCTGCAACACTAAGTTTATTTTCTTGGTTTTTTACTGCCCAACATTCAATCCCATACAACATTACCAGTGTTTTAGCTGTGCAGCAAATTTTTCCACTAAGCTTGAATGGTACTCTTTTATCACAGGTAACACCTACAACACTCCTCTACCCAATCCACCCAGCTTGAACCTATAGTTTACATCTCTATCTACTTCCCTATCATTTTGGATAAGAATGAAAAAGAAAAAGAAAATCTATGAAAAATAAAACAGATGGACTGCAAAGAAGGTGAATAAGGTATCCCTCTTGAACAAGGAAAATAAAAAGAATATCCTGTAAGGAAAATAGTAACTGTCAGCAATATTTAGACAAAAGCCCATATGTTTTGACACTAAATACAATACTGCACTAAAGCAGTGAACCTACAGACTGAAAACAGATTCTTAGGAAGGAATTGCTACATTAAGAAAATAGGCTTGGCTAAATTCCTGATTTTAGTTTACTTGTCAAATTATGTACGTCAAACTTTATGCATCAAAGTAATGTCTAACCAACTGCCAAATGCCTGTTAACAAATTAGGTAATCATCTCAAATTAAATAATGTACACATTAATAACAGTAGATCTAAGATTGAAAGACATAATTACAGAAAGTAATCATAATCAAGTAGTTATACGTACAGCCTTCTGCCGGTTAATGTAGTACTCTTGACGCATGACCTTCAAATCATAATCACCTAAAGTATAAAAGAATTGAATCATACTAAATCTGTACAAGCAGTCATCTAAAATTATAGAAAAATTAATAGACTGAAATTGAATTACATCCCAATAATTCAGAGTAAAGTCAATACCTTGTAAAATGTATGTGTCTTGGAGTTGAGCTAGCTCCCAGCACAAATCAGGAATAGTCTAAAAGAGGAAAAAATAACGTAATCACATAGAAGAATGCATACTCAGCCAAAGGCACAATCAAAAAATGGTAGAATAAGGGTGTGTTTGGTTTCAATTTTCAGATTTTGTGAAAGAAATATTGAAAACTTGATTTTGTAGATTTCATAATTTTTAATATTTCTTTTACAAAATTCTGAAAACCGAAAAACTGAAAATAAAAATTGAAAACTAAAAACTAAAACCAAACACACCCTAAATATCGTTGAAAATCAGAAGGCATTCCCTAAGACACAACCTGTCCATACAATTTGATTACATGACACCTTTTTAATCATTCAGTTAAACAACTGTTTCATCTGATTGCATATTTCCCATTTGACATTTTCCCTGTAAGATTATATGGCTTTTGTATCTCAATCCAAGATGAGTTATATAATTGTATTAAGTCAGTGCTAATTATTCTTCATAACTTTCACAACAGCTCAAACTTTTAGGTCAATTGGTTCATTGACAATATGGAACATAACAACTTGTTGGATAACTTCATCTTTCTATATATTCAATGAATGAGTCGCCCTTTCTTCATTTTTTGATGAAAATAATCAAAGGCCATTGAAGCCTTGACATGAAAGTAGCAGAGAATAGGTCAGTAGAATGGTCTACAGAGTAGTTCTTTAAGTGTGATGCTTCCTATTGAGTAGTGCAGTCATTTGGCATCTGAATGGGAGAATGGGGCATCAGCAGAATAAAATTTCATTATAGACTAACATTTATGTCAACCTTAACAATGTGGTAGGTAAAGTGACCAATTATAAAAACAGCTGATGAAAGAAAAACTGAACCTAGAAACTATTGAATAATGGGGACAGCAATGCCTTCAATATTTACATAGTATATAACTAAAACTGCTCAAGTCTAATGATGTGGAACCTTAGCAAAGTCCAAGCATTTTATTTTAAACATATACAGTATCATCAGCTGGAAGATACAGCAAGCCTTGGACAAAAGCTATGTAGTAACAAACCTCTGATAGCAATTTTTCCTCTCGGCTATAAAGATTTGAAAGTTCTCCTTTCAATTCAGAATGCTTTCTCCTGAACATCACATCAGATGACATGACTAAATATCAAAAACTGAGTTAAGGGGAAAAAATTACTTCTGGTCAAAATAACTTGAAAGTTCACCTTTCAACTCATAATGCCCTGAACATTACACCAAACTTTACAATTACACAACAAATAGTTCAGAAACTAAAATTTTCTCCAAAAAAATGTTTTTGACAATTTAGTTGATTGATACGAAATTTTCAAGTTTCTATAAAATAAGAAAGTGCCCAAAGCTCAATCCTTGACAAAAACCAAATCATATAAAATTCATTATCTTTTATTTACAATAACTTAACATTTCAACTTGCAACAACTCAAATTGATTCTTTTCCTGAATAACTGTCAACCTGCCACAATATTTTAATTGTAATCACAGCAAGTTAACACTTCAACTAGCAGCAACTCAAGATTGATATTTTCCTGTACTTCTATCATCTTACCAATAAATAAATAATGTTGAAACTCTTAAAGTCCAAAATCGGTTTTGATATAAATTTATCGTTGACATATAATCTCTGTAGTTTTAAAGGATATCAAAAGCAGTTATCAATGTTCCTAATGCACAATGCAAAAGATCACAAAATGGATCTTGAAAAATTATCATAAGAGAGGTCATAATGACAATTTAAGACTCAACATTCAGGCAATATGGAAAACATACAAATTTAAGCTACATGTAGAGGCAAGTACCTAAGAGAATGAAGATCAAGATGAATGTGAGCTTCATCTGAAGAAACTTGCGATTTAAGTGTCTTTAGAATAGCCTGCTGCTTGGCATTCTCAACTTGTGCTTCCACCCATTGTCTTTCACTTATTCCAAATCTGTTATATTTTACAGACCATAACCACTAAAAGATTGATGGAATCTTATAAACATGAGTCTAGCATCCAGTCTAAACAAATCTAGCAGCACTCAAAAGCAAAACAAACATAGAAATATTACAAAATGTGCTTCTGTCTTCAAAAGCTACTCCAAAAAATCATCACAGATGGTATAAAGACAAAAATTGGACTAAATACAGGATAATCAGGATTTAATGACAAGCCATCCCCAGAACTACATCAACTAGAAACAAAAGTATTGGTCCAACAAGCTAGTAATATGGGCAGGATTATCACATGCAAGTCTGGGTAGAACTCAAATTTTGGGTTTCATAAATAACAGAAGCATGCAATCTTATAGCAAAAAGAACATACATTGACCGAAGCCGTTGCAACTCAGATACACGTTGATGATGTGATTTTTCCAAATCTGCTTAGCCACAAAACAAGTAAATGTTTTATTCAGTTTTCTAATCTAGAACATAGCTAAAAAAAGTTCCTGTTAACAATATCCTATATCATAGATCATACAGGATGTATATATTTGCGTGTAAGCTACAGCATGGTTGAGTTTAATCTATAGAGAGAAATACAGAGATTTTTATGAGCCTTGGTTTTGCCTACACTACAGAGATTAGTTCATCCCGAGCTGGTTCACCACAAAAGGTTTTTTGAAGTCAAATAAAGTCGGTATAATTTATTGGTGTTTTGAAGGCAGCTTTACAGTATTATGGGGTTAAAGCAGAATGCCAAAAACCAGAACTTTTAAGAATTACTTGCCGATGCGACTTCAACATAGCCACAAATAAGTAGCTACAACCTACAATGTGAATGAATCTCCATGTTTACTAGTTTTTGGATCACTATGTAGAAAATTAATTATTATATATACAACAAAATAAAATTATATTGATAAGGAATAAAGGAAAAAAAAAAACTCCATGTTCACTATTAGAGGTGTCAAAGTGGCCCTTGGTGCTTGGGCTGGCCCCCCAAGCCCACCTTTAGCCCCCACTCATTCCAGCCCACATGGGCCATGGGCCGGCCCTGTTAAAATTTAAAATACACCTGAACCCACTTATCCACTCACTCTCAGCAATAAAAAACGGAATCCAATGCTGACTGGAAGCTACCAAGTGCATCGTAAGGGGCAGGCGAAGGAAAACAGAAGCTTAGCACGAGAGCAGCAACACAAGGTTATGTACGTACGTTGAAACTCCAGTGTATCCACATTTATTTTCCTCAAATAAGGAGGATTTATACTTTTCTTGTAAAACAAAATGAGTGGCAGGGGAATTTTATTCTTGCAATAAATTCAAACGCCATGAACTAAATTAATTAAGATTTTAAATGTTGATGGTTCAAAAATACTTAGTTGATTTAATTACTTGTATAAAAAAATAGTGTTGGGAGAGATTTTTGCTTAGACACAAGTCTTTATTTTGCAAGATTAATTTTCACCTATCAGTGAGGAGATATTAAGAAATAAAAACAATATTTAATTGATTTAAGTGGTTTAATATTTATCTTTTAAAATAATTTTATATTTAATAATTATAATAAAAATAAATTAGAAGAGTTTATTTTTATAATAAGTTAATTTATTTAAATTAAAGTAATTACAATGTAGTAAACTCTATTAGAATTTCCAGTATTTACCTACCAAAAAAAGAGTTTCCGGGATTTTTGAAGCTTCATTATGAGGTTGTCCCATTTTTAGTTGTTAGGATTTAAGAGTTTATTGAAATTTTGTAATAACTGTGTTATTATGGACTTATGGTTTTTAACCTTTTTATAGAAATTAAAGATTATTTAACAATATTAAAATTTGTCTTTTATTTTTATTTAAAATTTGCATTTTATTATACTTTTGATTAGTGGTGACGGGTAACCAATCGCTCTAACAAATATGTTTTTCTATTTTAATTTTTCAATACCCAATTATGTTTTGTTAAAAATGAATTCCAATAATTAACTACTTTTTTTTCTTAAAAAAATAAAAAAAAAAAATTCAAAAACAATCCTATGTGATTTCAATTGATTTTTTTTTTTTTATTAGAATTAGGATTAGAAAAATTTTAGGTACAAGAAAATGATTTCATCAAATATATATTATATAAGACAATAAAAATTAAAATTTTTTATCAAATATATATTATAAGGGCTAGGGCCAACTCATTTAAAAAAATGTATAATCTAAAATTTTTGTATGTGGGTTAAGATTAACCTATAGGTGAACCAAGGCTAGCCCATAGGTGGGCCAACCCATGGACCAGCCCATTTAAAGAGTTGATAAAATTTAAAATTTTTATAAGTGAGTTTTTGGCCCTGTGGACTTTTTAGGCTTGGTCCATAGGGGTGGGTTAGCCCATTTGACACCTCTACTCATTGCCAGAAAAATCATAATTCGGGAGTCATAACAAAGCAAGATACAGTATTGAGATTGGGGAAAAGTAATAGTGAACTGAAAGAACTGGTAAGTGTACCTCTAACATATATACCTGAGATGTCATCAAGATTCACCCAAGAGCATTTAGATTTTCCCTCCTCAGCAACAAGTCGGAATGGACCCTGATATTAAATTAAGAAACATAGAAGGGCATCAACACCTAAACAGACTATAAATAGACAAAACAGAAAGTGTTTCAACAAGAACAACAATAAACAACCCTTATCCCATGAGTTAGAATAAAACAACGATCATCACTCAAAAAAAATAATAAATAAAACAAAAACAAGGATCAATCAACATAAAGAAGTCAACGATTACAAGAATAAACCATCATTTTCAACATTTCATTCATCATCTAGTAGATAAACAAAGAAAAAGAAAATAATCAGAAAATTTCATCTCATATGATCACCGTCTTGAATTATTAATGAAAACACCAATATATATGGCATCAGATAGATCCCAAAAGGAAACAAACATATTGAGAAGAGAGGAAAGCATCCAAGTATTTGTTTTGGAGATTTTGAGTAGTGTGTTTCAGCTTGCAACAAGAAACCCTATAATACTTTCCTTTGGAGGAACCACTTGGGAGGGGGATGTGTTACATGAGATTGATCCTAAGATGTCTATCCTAAGTTCTACATAAACCCTGCATTGGCACTTACAACAGCTGACATTAAGGTTAGAAAGCAACATAGATGTTCATAAATGTCATTTGCTCCACATTTCCCTTTTCAACCTTAATCATTTCCCCATTCTTGGCTTCTAGATTGTTTTATAAATAGGCAACAAACACTATGATGCAAAGCTTGAACTGAAACATGTTTCAGATTAAAATTCGCCTGGCCAGAGGAAACCAAATTTTGAAATTTGAATCATGTAAAGGAAAATAACAGCATCCATGCAAAGTATAATAGCAAAAATCATACCTAAGCATGATTCTCTCATCAGCATTTCTACAAGAAAATAGACAGAATTTTCTAGAAAACTGAATCTTATAATATCGATCCACATCAACGGACACTGGTATAAGATTTAATTACTCATGGTGAAACAGTTAGATTATTTAGAAAACACACACACACAAATACAAGCAATGTTCATTCAAAGGTTTAAGCATATCAACAACTACACCAGTTGATCATGACACATGGCCACAGAATATAATAACTTCAAGACCAGATTTTCACATGGTTTAATGGATGGCAGACAAGTTTTCTTTCTTCTTTTCTTTTGATAGAATAAGAATATTAATAGGAAGCAAGGAGGGCAAGTACAATGTATGAAGGTTCGCATTAAGAAAAGCCAAAACCAAAGGAAAACTAGAGTTAGGACAACAGGCCAATTGGAGATCCCACTCTTAAAAGCCAAGCTACTAGGAGGGGAGAGCCCTTAATTTAAACGACAGTTGTGTCATACACCCAGTCAGTATGGGACTCACACTCCTCGGCAGTAGCAATAGTAGAACCTATTCCTCAATTCTTATGATCCAGATTTTCAAGGTCTAGAACCTGTAGTGAATTTAAGAACAAATGAAATATGTAATAATCAATAGGCCAGGATAAGGGAAATAATTCTCCAATAATATATGTAACCCTTTCCAATAATGCCCTGCAACTGAGTATAGGGAACCCAAAGAAAGGGAGGGCCAATGGGCTCCCACTATATGTATGCAACCATTCCCTCATGATTGGAGACTCTTTCTGTTGGACAGTGGTTCTCAAAGAAGAAATGAAGGAAAATGACTATGTATTGATATGGAATTCCTGGGAAAATCACCAAGAACCCTAAAGAATGTGTACAAACTATTCTTTGCATTTTGAGGGAATTCTAGAGCCCCCAATCTCTCCCAAGAGTCTAAGACTCACTTACAAATGACAAAAGACACACTAACTAACCCCCACTTCTCTTATTTATAGTCAACTATTCTCCTAACTAACTAACTCCCATAACTAATTCCTAACTAATGGATCCTAATTGTTTCCACAACTGAAACCTGTGACCACCATAATATATCAAGGCAGCAATCTTTACTATTGCACCAAGACTCACCCTCTAAAGGGAACCTACTCATTCTACTAGAATAAGTGTCACTTAGGATTGCTAATAATATTTCTAACTTTGCACAAGTATACATATTTTTCATTGAAAGACATGTAGTGAGATAAAAAATAAAGAAGGAACGAATTCTGTCCACATACTGTGTCCAGTTGCTTAGCAAACCACTGATTTAGCTCATTTAGACAAGATGAGTCTCCAAGTAAGTATTGGTTGAAGTCTGAGTATGCCAAATATATACCATCTTCTGCATTTCAAAGTAACTAAGCTCGTCAGAAGAAACATTGAATCAGCCAAACATCAATGGCATAACAAATCTTAAAAATACAGATATAAAGAAATTAATGTAAAACACAAAGGAAACTGTTAGTATAGCATGAAGTTGTTAACTGCAAGTAAAAAGGTAACAACCAGGTATGTGTCAAACATACATCATAATGATCATTAGTGCTTTGTCTCAAATCACAGTGCTGAAGTTTAAGCATCTTATGCAATGATGAAAGTCTGAACAAGATTATGATATCATTACTGCTCATATTTTACTTTGCCAGAAAAGAAAAACTCCCAAGAATGGTTTGAGATCATTTAAGAAAAACTTGGGGCATAATATTATCACTGGCTGTCACCGGACCTTCTTTTTCCATCCCCGATGGAGTCTCTTAAAAGTCTTATGTTTCAAATGACAGACTTCCATTTTCCTTAGCATTCTCTATGACTATATGAGGTAAAGCATCCAGCATCTATGTTGAGCCACAGGTTATAAGTTTTTGATATGCTAAACAAGTCACCAACAACAACAACAACCAAGCCTATTAGGTGGAGTCAACTACATGTATTAATTCACCCAATTGTGCTCTATCAAAATCCAAATTTACAGCAAAATGGAGTTTCAGAAATAATCTATCTCCTTTGAAGCTGTTCAATATGAAGCTCTTCATGTGAAAAAAATCAACAGTCAATGCTATAAACATAGACCAGAGAATAGTCATTTGATCTCACATTGCCAAATCATGGTTGAACAACAAAGCTTCCAAAAAGCTAGAGGCAATAAATTACAGGCTGCACATTGTGGATCACATATACACGGGCAATAAAAACTAGATTTAAAAAAAAAATGAGTAGAACAGGGAAGTAAGACCAGAGTGCAGAAAGAAAAGGGAATATTACCATCTCCTGAATGATAATGAGCCAACGCCTGTGCTGTGGAAGCAATTCTTCCAAGAACTGCATTCATCTAAACAATAAAGTAATATGAACATAAAATATAAACAAATCACCATGAGACAATACTTCAAGGAAATATTGCAATCAACTAAGAAATAAAGTTGAATTTATTGCTTTGCTGCAATACATATGATTTCTACCGAAGAGCTTGTTCAAACTTCAGAGGAAAAATTAACATGAAAATAAATTACTTGGAAACACGCAAGAAAAGCAGAAACTTCAAGCATCGAATCACCTGAATATGTTTGTCAGAATTAACCACATGTTACTCATGTGGCTTTTACTTATTCTTAGACCAGATAATTATTAATTAGTTTCCAATGGTGATTGTTCGTGTCTTGTATACATTACTCCTGCATCTAATATTGTACATAGTATAAATATCCAGATGTGTGAGATGAACACACATTTTTACCTAATCCTATGCATTGTTTAAGAGCTAAGACTTTGTTGGAGCACCTGTAAATTCCTCACTGAAAGGTTGTCATCTATTGTTGTGAGGTGTCCATTTACAACAGATGTTGCACCAACCCGTGCTCGTCTCCCTTGTGTCAAAGTTGATGCCTGGCCTGTAAGCAAATCATACTGAGATTGCAGTTGCCTTAGTTGTCTTTGCAAGTCTGACGCTTCAACTTTATATGCCAGAGTTGCCTCCCTGAAGACAAATGTGCAGCCACAAGGACAAGGTACTGTTACTGCAGTTATATCAAAATTAAAATAGTTCCAATTTATGATTCAAGAGAAAACTAATCACACACTTAGGCTGCGCCTGGTTGGAAGGTAAAGTGGGGTTAGAATTTAAGGTTCGAGGGTAAAAATAGGTTCCATGAATGAGTTTCATGTGTAATTTTACACATGGAGATCATTCATGAAAATTTTATTTCCACTTTTACCTCCAAACCAAACACTGTAAAAGTGAGAGTCACATTTCCCGAATAAGACGGTGTTTGGTTTGGGGTAAAATTGGGATGAACTTTTCATAGATAAACTCCATGTGTAAAATTATATATGAAACCCATTCATTAAAATTTCACCTCTACTTTTACAGTTTAACCAAACATACCCTAAAGGTGTATTTGGCTGTGAGAGAAAAACGGGTTGTAAATTTTAGATCTATTGACATCTGTGTGTGTGTGTGTGTGTGTGTGTGTGTATTCTATAAGGAACATAAAAAAAATTTTCATAATGAAACATAGATCTAAAATAATTTCAGGAGATATCAATTATGTTTAAATATAATTTTGCCCTTGGTTTTTTCCACTACTTTATCCTTGGTAATCTCCGTAAAAGAAGTACAGTAATAGTTCTTAAGGTTATTGCATTAGAACTTTGATCTGATATCCCTGCATGACAATCAGATAATGACTGCTCCTCACAAAGCCTACATCTGCTGGTTTTTCTAAACACATTGAATTGGCAATTATCATGCCCAGTCATTTCTAAAAGTTTCTGTACACTAACACTAACCACCAACAACAACAATCTAAGCCTCATATTTAAATCATTTAATTCTAAGTGTCCTTTGATAATTTCACCTATAGTTTTTCTAGATCTTCCTCTACCCCTAGCTATTGGGTTACCTTCCAATTGATCCACTCTCCTTACTGGAGTATCTACAGGTCTTCTTTGTACATGCCCAAGCCATTCAGGACAAGACTACTAGTTTCTCTACAATAGATGCAACCCCAACTTTTCCTCCAATGCACTCATTTCTAACCCTGTTTCCCCTAGTGTGACCACACATCTCGCAACATCCCCACTAAGACTAACCGATTAAGCAAAATAATGAGTACCTAATTTTCAAAATATAAACTTGGAAGAAATTACATCCTGGCATACAGTGAAACAATGAGCTTGCAAGTGCCTTTTGTGACTGGCTTGTGCTTATCAGAAGCAAAACCTTCAAAATCAAGTCTTCAGTAAATTCCAAATGCACTACCATTCAAATAATTCTGTTGCCACTTAAAAAGTTACTTTCAGATAGGATTTTGGGGTGCTTCTAGAATCCACTGATCCCCATTGTTTTTCAAAACTTATAATTCAAAAACACCTAACATCTGCACTAAATTACAATGACATAGTATCAAAGCACCCGTGACATCTGCAATTTCGCAACTTTGCATCAAACATGAAATCCCCAGCTTATCAAACATTAAACTACTTTGAGAAGCACATATGAAAAGTTAAAATTACAGTAAACAGTCAAAGATGAAATCCCTAGTCTATCTTCACAATGTCATGTTGATCGTCTAATTGTCATTCTCCAACTATGTGTTAACCAAATCAGACAGACACAAAGAAATTAGCATGAGGTGATGAATAGAGAGTACTTTATATCCTTCAATCCTTCTTCGGCACCAAAAACAGCTTCCTGGTTGTCTCTCCTATCAGAGAAGGCTGAAATGCTGTCATAAGCAGAGTCCAAATCTTCCCCCTGTTGATCCACACTACTACTTAGTAAAGTACCCTTTACAAAAAAAAATAAAATAAAACTCTCATCAACGAAATGGAATTTCAAAATGTGCGAGTATCACCCACCTCCAAGAGCTTCCCTTCTTTCTTAAATTGCTCATACCTGAAAACCCACACACCATATAATTAGCCCACCCAAAGAAAAGCAAGGTTTCCAACCGAAAAAAAACTGTCTCATCAGGAAAAAAAAAACACTAAATACCCATTTTAGTCCCTTCGAAATATATCCCTTACCGAGGACCAATTTGTCTCTTTAGAATTAGAACAGATGGAATTTTTCAAAACTTGAGGGACTAGTTTGTCCCCAAGAAATTTTCGAGGGATCAAAATGGGGATTTACTTACAAGAAAAAAACAAAGAACAAAGAGCAGGACATTCTAAAGTGAGGAGTTATCCACACTTGGACAGTGATAGATAAGATGGTTAATCTTTAACATTCTCAATTTACGACCACTCTCGCACTTTAGAGGATCCTAATCCGAAACAAGACACGAGAATAAAACAATATAGGAAAAATGGGGCAAGCGCGACAAACACACTGTGAAAGGTCGAAGAGGGAGAGGATGTTGGAGGGGCGGAGACTGGAGCAGATCCAATCGAGGATGGGGCGAGTGTCTTCATACTGGAACGGCCATTCGAAGCTGTCAGGGTCCAACGACTCGGACCCTTCGTAACCCAATTCTCCAAGCAATGTGCAAAGTCGAGACCCACTCATTCTTGTTGGTGGTGGTGGTGGTGTGTAATTCGCTCGCTGCTCTTCAACCCACTCGCATCTTCATTTCCAAGGAGTGAGAAGTTTAGAGCGTGTTGTTTGTTGTTGTTGTTGTTGTGGTGGTGGTGACTGGTGAGGGCGCACGCGGGTAAATCCAACTCGATCACTGGGGGCAAACACACCTGGAAATCGGGTTGGGTTGAGAAGCGACGATGTAGGCAGCAGCGACCTCGCAAACAAACGATGGGGGTGGACTGGTGGGCCAGTACTGTAGCTGGCATCGGTATGAACTGAGACGAGAGCGAGATTGATAAAAGAATTTAAATTTGATGCACAGATTGCTTCAAAAAAAAATAAAACATAAAAAAAAAATTTCATTTTGGTCCTAAAATTATATAATGATTCACTTAGTACCCAAATTAAGAAAGTATCACTTTAGTTTCTGAAATTTTAAAAAGTGATTTAAATTAGTCCTTATATTGTCATTCCTAAGAACTAACTTGAATCTCAAAAGGACTAAATTGAATAACTTTTTGAAATTTCAAGAAACTAAAGTGAATTGCACATACAATTTTAAGGGATAACGTAAACATTTACTTTTCAAAAAAATAAGACTAAAAACCCAACTTAGTCTCTCAGATTTATAGTAGGGGACAAATTAGTTCTTTAGATTTGAAAATCTTATATTAGTCTCAAATTTCATAAATAGGGATAAGTTAGTCTATTGTCAAAATTTTGTAAACTGTTAATAAAAATGTCTATGCGTTCTGTTAACTTGTTTACGTGTACTGTTAATTTTCATAATAGGTCATAACTCTTACTTATTATTGTGTAAAATAAATAACAACTTAAAAGTTAAAAAAAATTTAGCGAGAGATATGATAATAGAAAAATAAAGAAGAAGACTAAAGACTTCATTTAAAGGAGAGAGATAAGTTAGGCACCATGATAATTAATAATACACGTAAATAAATTAATAGTACACATATATAACCTAATATGACACGCTAGATGACAATTTACATACGAACTAATTTGTCCCATTTATAAAATTTGATGAACTAATATGAGATTTTCAAAGATAAATTGTCCCTCACTATAAAATCGAAGGACTAAATTGAGATTTTACTAAAAAAATGTATAAAGACTTATTTTACTATTTTAGTACCTATGTGTGGTTTGATTTAGAGTGCATTTGGATTGACAGTTTTTTTTTTCAACAAAACCCTCATTTTAATTCGTCTAAAATTTTAAGTTCGACAAATAAATCGCTGTAAAAAATAAACTCTAAAATCAGTTCCCATAAAATTGAAAAGTAAGACAAATTGATTCTTTTAAAAAAAATTTCCCAAATTAATCCATGTAAAAATAAATTATTAGACAAGTTAGTCCCTCAAATCCATTTACAAGAGGACTAACTTGTTTAATTATTCAATTTTATAGAGATCAATTTATCTAATTTTATAAGAATCAATTTGGGAGTCTTTTTCTTTTGCATAGATCAATTTGTATGATGATTTAATTTTACAAAAATCAATTTAAGAGTTTATTTTTTATAGGAACCATTTTGTCCAACTTAAAATTTTAGAGGAACCAAAATGAGAGTTTTTTTTTAATAAAAAGTTATTTTATGCTTGGATAGAAAATCTAGTAGGTGCTTTTAAGTATCAAAAGTATTTATAAATATATTTAGCTTAAAAAAATTGCATAAAAATACAATAATAAAATTTCAATAATGCAAAAAAGCTAATAACGCATTCGGTTGACAACTAATCCCGTAGATGGCATTGGGCACATCATCCCTTAAGATTGTCAGTAAAGTAAATTACCACTCAGAAAGATTATAATCTTTTAAATTATCGATAATATTACAATGTAGTGTTTAGTACACATTGGTAATGTAATTGCCAATACTCATTATCTTATTTGGTGCATATATATATATATATATGTTAAAACAAAACAAAAAACATCATTTTCATTTTTTAAACCGATAATAATAATTGTTATCAATTTATACACGATACAATTGAAGAGTGTCTAACTCCATTGTGTAATTACTATTCAAAATACATTTAGTGAATTCTCCTGATTTTCCTCCTTTCCTCGTTAAAATATTAAAAATGTCATTTACTTTTCCTGGAAAAGGGTTACAAATTCCAGTAGATATAGAATAGGTGTGCTATGTATGTAGTCACTCATTATGGCTATTAGTGACAACTGAATATATTATCCATGTAAAATTGTTCAATCTATAAATTTTGAGGTAGTAATATAATGGTTGTTTTAATTTATATTAATTACTAGAGTTTAAATAATCTTTTGCTATAAAAAAATAATATCCTAACTATTTGACCGCTCTTTTTGAACGAATTAATTCATGAGCACAAAGTAGTAATATGAGATAGATATCTTAATTGTTTGTTTTGCACAATAATATTGTTATTTTGTAAAAGATGAAAACTTTTTTTTTTTGGGTAACAAATAAAGTTTATCAAGTCTCTGAAGTTATGTAATAGTGAAATATGATTTTTTTTTTGACCTTTTTGCCCCTATTTTCCTATGGAGGGCATAATTATCATAGATGTTTACATATTTATTTATGTAATATTTTAGTTGGGTTGATATCCTCTATATGTTATTTATACATAAAATTGTGATTCTTCAAACTTATGTATTGCAATTAACTAGAAAAAAAATACTTATTATAAATAGCTTTGGGGTGTTTATTATGATTGGATTCAACCCACTAATCTAACCCAGCTCAAAGTTTCCTGGATGGGTTAGAGTCCTCAAATAGATCTGGTATATTTTTTGAGCCGAATTGGGTAATATTTAAAGGCTAACCTTACCTAAAGTCAAACAACTCTTTATTTGATGTAACCACACGACATCAAATGAGGGAATTACTTTAACACTTCAAGAAAGGTTGAGAGCTATGCCTATAAGTCCCTCCTTCAAGTTACATCAAACTTAACAAATTTCCATTGCTTTGAATCAGCATTAGTTGAGGAAACATAAAATAGAAAGAAAAAAATACGAAAGAGGATCAATAGTTATCAAGTAACTTCAGGGCTATTGCACCTTGTTCGGAGCAACTAAGCCACTTCAGAAAATTGTAGAATCCCTCTTCTCTAGACATGCTAGCAATAGTCCCAAAGCGGAAGATGTGACTAAATTTAAACATGACAACACAAACCCAACATGCACTGCAAGAGTCTTGCAAATCTAGGGCATGTTTCATTTCAATTTTAAGTTTCATTTTCAGTTTTCAATTTTCAAGATTTTGCAAAAGAAATATTGAAAATTGAAAATAAAAACTAAAATTTGTAGGGCTTGTTTGGAAACTGTTTTTGAAAACGGTTTTCAAATTTAAAAATAAAAAACCAAGAAAACTCGTTTGATAACTCCTCTTTGTTGTATTGGTTTTAAAAATAGAAAAATAGAAAGTGTGTTTTAAAAACAAGAACAAAAAACACTTTTAAGATGTTTCTGAATTTGTGTTTTAAAAAACACAACCCACACAACCCATCCCATACACCACACAACCTATCCCTTTCACCATGAGCACAGAGACCCAAGCTCCTCCCCTATTCGTGGCGTTCCAGAGCTCCCTCATTCTCTGATGGTGTAGGAGCTCCTCCGCTCCTACTCCACCATTCGAGGTGGACACGAGACCGCCGCTCGTGACCTGCTCCTCCATTCGTAGACGGGCGAGCGAGCCTGTGACCTGCTTCGAAGACCAAGCCCAACAACCTGCTCTCGAGACCCAGCGCACGCGAGCTCTCGCTGGTCTCCGGCACACGCAGGTACGGGCTAGATCCGCGGCTCACGCCTCTCGCCAGTCTGCCTCCTTTCTCACGCCACCTAGCTCCTCAACGCACAGATCCACCTTTGCACGCCTACGCCACACAACCCTCCCTCTCTCTTTCACTTTCTCTCTCTAGTTCGCCTCCCTCTCACTGTTATGGTTGTTGTGTTGATCTTTGTTGTTTTTAGTAAATTGACACTAAGTTGTAAATTGATCTCATTGTTGTTCTTTGTTGATCTTTGTTGTGGTTGTTGTTATGTTAATCTTTGTTGTTATGATCTTTGTAAATTGACACCAAGTTATCTTTGTTGTTATCCAAACAAGTTTTCTTGTTTTATTTTTCTTTAAAATTGAATTTAAAAATTATTTTGTAGAACAATTTTATAAAACAAAAAACATAAAATAGTTCCAACGGCCCATAATTTTCATAATTTTCAATATTTCCTTCATAAGATCTGAAAACTGAAACTCAAATAAACAGGCCCTAATATCTTTTTGCTTGTAAGGAAAAAAGCATCTACTAAAAAGAATGTGCACCAAATAAGAGGTAAATTGTCCAAGCCCACTTTTTTCATCTTCCTTCATATATTCATTAAGACTTAGATTGAAAAAAAAAGAATTCATTTCCTCACATAGATTAACCACATAATAATCCTTTGTTAGATTGATTTGTTTACTATTCCAATCTCCCTTTTAAACAACTAGTTATTTGAAAATAAAAATAATCTTCTTGAACCAAAAATAAAATAGTTCGAATATCTTTATTTAGGTTCTCTTTAGTGTTCTACTTAGGGTGCTTTCAAGGGAATTGGTATTTATGTATTCCCCTCTTTATAGTCACAAAATTTATAGATTAATCAAATCCAAAGCAATTAAGGAACAACTTAGGAAAGCATAAAATATGCATGGCGAAGAAGTAACACAATACAGCATGGATTGCTACATCCTGAGTTAGACAAAACTGAAAGTTGTCAAAGAAACATTAAGCAAAATTGTAATCATTGGCCGAGGTAGCAAGCAAAGACACCACATTATGCATCACAAATTAATCCAGACACCACCTATCAACTAAAAACAGTAAATATGATAAACCTAGCACATATGTACAATGTCATATTCTTATAAAATACACAATGATTCAGTTTGTGCAAGCACTTTCCTTTCGTTTTCTTTGGTGTGACTATGTGGGTTAGTGAATCTGAAGGGAAAGCACCTATACTAATCCTTATCCAACCCAACTATCAAAAGAAATTATCAAGACAACATAAATTAATACATAATGTTAATGACATCAATATGGCAAAACAAAGGATTAGAAAAATAGCAAATTAAGACTTGATTCAATATCGTCAAAAATGACGTGGAAGAAAACTAAACACATCAAATTTCAGTTGACTACCAACCATCACTTCTGAACTTTTATTGTTAGGGACCCAAGATATGCAAGGGTCTATTCTAGGAGGAATAAGGGGACTGAAGAAGGCCCAAGAGGCCCAGCGTACTCCTCAGGAAATGACAGCAAGTAAGTTGGTCTCAATTGAGAATGAGGTGAAAGAAAGGGAATTTTGGAGGAAAAATAGTTAGTAAGCCTAGTATAAATAGATGTAATACCATTTTTTGTTAGTGGTTTAATTCATTTGTATTCTGTTCATAGATTTGGGGAAAACTATTTCTTTTAGGGTTCTTATAAACTCTCCTTCTCCTTGGTGATTTACCAAGAGCGTTGCAATAAAGATTACCATTTCTCTTACTCAAGAATTAGGCCTATCAACTTGGTCTCAGGTTCCTTGTGATCCTTGGGGAATTTTGGTGCTTCCATGGCTGCCAAGATAGAAAAGAAAAGCAAATCCTTGGAAGCTTTGATTTGTGCGATCCAAGCTCAACGGAAAGAAACTCAGGGCAATATGACCACCATCGTAGCTTCAATGACGGAAATCACGACCACATTGAAGTCATTCATGGCGTGGTTCGAGGCAATGGAGAGCGCCTCGATCGTGAACCTTTGCCGATGTGCGAACAACGGCCACACCACCACGCAATGGAAACCTGCAAGGTTTTGCGAATCACGATGCGCAAGGACGACGCGATCCTGAGGTCTGAGCGCGATGGCGGTAACTCCTCAGGCCACGGTGTGCACTTTCATCGCAAGGAATAGTGGGCGAATCGACATCCCAATCTTCCACGATGAGGAAGCTTTCGCATGGCTTGATAGCGTGGAGCGATACTTTCAAGTCGTGAGGTACCAAAAAACCAATGGCTTTTTTGTTGCCAAGATCACAATGGAAGGCAAAGCCCTCATATGGTTAAGCTAGTGGGAGAATGCAACCACATATCCATCATGGTGGTGTTTCAGGGAAGCGGTCATCAAATGCTTCCAACGGAGTTAGCAAAGAATCCTTTTAAGCTCTCGGATTTGAAGTAGGACGGCACGTGCGCGAGTATCATGAGTTGTTTGAACTATATTCAAGCCCTATCAATCACCAGTCACTATTTGATGGGACTATTCCTAACGGATTGAAAGCTGAGGAACGCGCTGAACTAAAATTACACTTCCTTGAATCCTTAGATGATGTGATGACTAAAGCGAGTTAGTAGAAAATAAAAATAGACTGATGCAAAAGTTCACACCGAAGCCTTAGCCTCGTGTAGGAACAAATTCGAGCATAATGTAGAGAGGCAAACCATCGAGGTCGAGCAATCTATTTAAGGAAGGGTGAACAAGGAAGAGCCTTAAACACCTTTCTGATGAAGAATACCGAGATAGAAGAGCAAAGGGATTTTGTTTCTATTGTAAGGATTGCTATACTTAGAATCACGTTGCAAGAGTAAAGGGTTGAAGTTGATGATTATTAAAGATGATAGTGAAGGAGGCTGGCATGATGCTCAGGATGAGCTACGGGACGAAAATCCCTTCTTACATGTGTCCCTGAAATTAATGACAGGGCAAGGGAGTCAACGAAGGATTCGAGCTTGGGGAACGGTGATGGGCCATCGTGTGGGTGTGCTCATAGACCCATGAGCCTTTCATAATTTCATGGATCTTGACTTAGCAAAGAAAGCCAACATCACTGTTAATCTAGATTCACATTTTGTAGTGCATGTTATTGGAAGGGATCAGAAACCAAGGATTGGTAAATGCAAGGCACTCACTATTCATTTCCCAATCTAAGTGTAATCCAGGATTTTTATGTGTTTAGCCTGGATGACTCAGAACTATGTTGGGATTGGCATGGCTGGATACCTTAGGGGAAACACATCAGACTTCGGTAAGTCTAGACTCAAAATTAATCTGGGGGATCACTAGGTGTTACAAGGAGATCTAGAGTTATGCTATAGTGGTGTGGCTTTGAGGACAGCCCTTAAAGAACTAGAGGGTGAATGGTCTGGATTTACAATGTATCTTTGGCCAATTTTTAACCAATTGTAGGCTGAAATTGTCCCTGAGAGTATTCAGTCAGGTGCTAGATGAGTTCCCATAAGTTTTTGAATCGTTCCCTGGTCTGCACCACATAGGCCTCATGATCACGCTATAGCTTTGAGGCCAGATGCTGAAATCCCTAATTTACGTCCACACGGCTACCCTCATTATAAAAAAAAATGAAATTGAACGTCTAGTTCAAGAAATGTTGAGTGCTGGAATTATCAGACCTAGTGTTAGTCCTTTTACAAAACGTGTGACAAACAAAGTGCGAGAGGAAAGAAGCATAAACTCGGCTCAATCATCTGAGGCCTCCTCCTCAGACTCCTCTACGTTCGGATCCTGAGTTCGAGCCTTCCTATGGTTTGTCATCTATCTGCTCCTCCAGCCTGGCTATCCTCCATATGATCCTACGCTAGGGCGGCAGCAGTCTCTATAATGTGCTAGCGGAGGCTCTGTTTAGCTTTCTAGCTCTTCTTGTCATCTCACCTTCAACTCCTCCATCCCAACCAACAATAGTCCATAGGGGTTCTCTGCTAGTGGACCCCTGGCCTTCTTCTTAGCTGTAGCATCATTTGGTAAGAGGCCGGCAATAGTAACAGAAGGGAAGTCTGACTGGAAGAAGTCGTCAAGGAGCAAAAGTCATAAGAATAGCATTGTTGAACAAATCTGGGAGATTTTCATCTCCTTGACAACATACGCATACAAATCTAGCTTCAAACCACTCATAAGAAATAGAGTTAAGGAAAGGAAAGATTTAAAAACTAACAAAACTTATGAAAATTAAACTAAAAAGAATGTAAAAGTACTAAGGGTAAAAGCCACTTGGTACCAAGTGACTCAGCATAAGCCTCTTCCATATCACCACCATTCGAATAAACATTCATAAGAATAGCATATGCGTACAAATCTGGCTTCAAACCTACTTTCCAACGCTTCACCATCTCCACAGCTTGCCCCATTTCCCAACCTTCCAATATCAGTGATCACGAAATTGAACATCACATTTCAGAGGCGACCATCCATAATCATCTGTAATCTAACTTCTTCACCATCAACGTCCTTAATCCTACACAAATCCCTAACAACTCCTGAAAACGGATTTATCGCACGTTCCTGCTTCCCTAGGGATACCACTCAACACCTCCAAACCTAATTTCAGTTTCATTCTCTCTACAGAGTCCACCAACCAAGAAAACAACACAATGCATAAGTGGTTGCTTCTTTCCCCATTGCAGCCGCATACACTTCATGTGCTTCTCTAACCTTCTTCCCTTACAAAGCTATAACAATATGTCACCAGCTTCTCGCCATAAGGCACGCTTTGCGCATTGACAAGCTTCTTTCCAACAATCTAGGCACAATCAAAAGCAAATTACTTGCAAAGCGCTTCAATCGTAGAGTAATAACTATTTTCATGCGCACACATTCAAATGCCTCAAATTTATCAAACACTTCGAGTGCACCCCTTCCTTTCCCCAATTTCGACAACAAAACAATTAACTCATTGAGAATCTTTACATTCACTATCCCATCCTCTTTCTCACCAATTTCCTTAGGGTAAATTACACTCACCTTCCTTAAGGTTTGTGAAAATACAACTCACACCCCTCTAGTTGTCCAACCTACACTCACACCCCCTCTATTTGTCAAATTTTAAGTATTTTTATTACACTCGCCCTCATTAACGAGTACCATTAGTAAACTTAACAAAATAATATTTTTATGATATTAATTGTTCTTAATTAATAAAATTATAAAAATACTCTTATCCACTCTGTTAAGTTTAAGGGTATTTTTATAATTTTATTAATTAAGAACAATTGATATCACAAAAATATCATTCTATTAAGTTTACTAATGGTGCTCTATTAGTGAGAGGTGTGGGTGTAATATAAATACTTAAAATTTGATAACCGAGGACATGTGAATGTAGATTGGACAACTGAGGGGTGTGAGTTGCATACAAACCTCGGCAAGTTACCCATTTCCTTAACAAAGTCCCAGAGAGTATATCTCTTTCCTTCTCGACTCAGATAGACGCGGAAACTAGGATTCTAGAATGGAGGTTGCGACCATGAACGATTTCTCGTTCCATGCCCATTTGAAGAACTTGATAAGGTTTTGGTCGAAATGGATTGGGTTTAGATTACTCTAGTAATGAAATCTTGATGCAGAGTTGTTAAGTCCATCCGTTAAGTGACGACTCCAAACGGCCATCGGGGTTGCTTTAGAGGAGAGACGTAACGACTTCTCATTTCTCTCATCGACCTCGTATGTCTCTTCTTCAAATGGAACGTGTTCGGAGTCATTCGGTGAAACAATGTCATTTTAAAAGTCGAAATGTAACAGTGGGATAGGCAATTTAGTGAGAAAGGAAACGAGGGTTATTGAAATGGTGTGGGATTTGAGGGAAAAAGAATGAAGGGGTTGATTTGGGTGAGTAAGGGTATGATAGAAGAAGGGCCTTGTGAACTCTTGAGGTGATGATGCAATTCAGGAGCAGCACTTCTTGCAAGAATCACCTCGACATCTTCAGACTGAGTTAGTTCATTCTTAAGACATTGCAATCCACTACAACATTTCGGCGTTGGGGTTGGGGTTTTAGGTTGGTTTTTTATTTTCTTTTCCAAAAACTATATCCTATCCTTTTAAGAAAAAGGCCGAAGGCCAACCCCAACTAATCAAAGGGAGAAGCGAATAACAACCCAGAGTTCCCTAGTTGGTACAAACAAGCTCAATGACCTAGGGCCTAGTCATTTGAAATAATGGAGACTACTTGACTAAAAAAAAGGGAAATAATGGAGACAAAAGAAGGATTTGGTCACGACCAAAGAAACCAAAAAAAAAAAATGAGTTGGTCAAACAACTAAGGCTATAAACGATAAATCAAACCCGATAAACCCAACAACAAGCCAAACCAATTAAATCATTAAGGTTATAAAAAAAACCAATTAAATAAGGCTGTAGGTGGATCAAACCAGCGATAACTCGATGAATCCAAACTAATTTAATTATATTAGTCGATTCGGATAAGTTAAGTGGGTAAATCGTTTCAAATTCAATTAGAACCAATCACATATTGGTTCGGTCATGGATTTGCATCCTCCAATTGGAATCCAACCCGAACCATTATTATTATTATTATTATTATTATTATTATTATTATTGTTGTTGTTGTTGTTGTTGTTGTTGTTGTTGATTACTAGCTATAGAATTTACTCATACTCATGATGCATTTATCATTTACTATCATTAATATATAATTTGAGACCCAAATGAATGTCACATCATTATCATTACAAACTTATGCCACATTAAAATAGATCATCTTAACATATGAGAATTTACTTACTGTAAAATTTTGATATTTTACAATTTAGTTTTTAATCAATTTTTGGGTAAAAATTGAAAAAAAAAATAAGTAGGTAAATCCAATGACCTGATTTGAACCAACCGAAGCTGATCAGATATTTGATTGGAATTTTGCAAAATAAAATCATGAATCCAAAACAATCCGAAGCAATTAAAAAGTGATCGGTTAGAATTAATTTTTCCCTCAAATCCAATCCAAACCATCCCGTTTACACCCTCCAATTGAACTTGATAATAATCGGTTTGGGTATTGGATTTCATCAATTTCAACTTGATAACCCAATGGACTCGATCATATATGTTATAATACATAATTTTTTATATATATATAATGTATCATATATGTCTATTGATACTATTAAGCTATATATGCATATGAAATTGATAAAATTTTAGAGATTTAAAGTTTTGATTATTTTAAAAACAATTTTGTGATTATTTTTTGTTCTTACATAGAAGTTGAGGTAAGGATGTAAAGTGATCAGCCCCTATGCCGTTGGATAGGATGATGCCTCATATGTGTGGTCAAGTGGAGGGAAATGTTCTCAGCCATTGGATGAGCTCAATTGATTGAAAGTGGGAGAGAGGGTTCTAAAACTCATTTATGCTATTTTCTTCTTGTTACTCTTCGCATTTTCTCCATCTTCTTCTAATTGGAGCCTTGATTCCAGCTTTCAAGCTTCGATTTTTCCACTTTAGTCAGTGAGTTTAATCCTTCTTTTCATGTTCTCTCATTTAAGGGTTTAGTTTTATAGGACCCTTAGGGAAAACGCTCTATTTCTTGTCCTGTTTTTCTTTGTTTGTGGGTCTATTTTCCCTTCTTGAGCCCCCTCTCCCTTAGCATTGACTAGGTATTTATCTATAGCTAAAGGAAAGGGCGCATCTACTTCTAGAAAGGGGAAGGTGATGGTAAATGAGGCTAAATACGATCCCGATGGCTGGGTTATAGTGAGATTAGAAGGTGGCCTCCATTTTTTATGACAGTGAGGCCATTTGTAGGTTTAGGGCGTGTTGTTTAGTTGCATCGCATGGGGAGAAGAAGATAGGGTGTCTCCTTTGTAGTGAGAATAGGGTGTGTCATTATAAGTCATAGGATAGTGAGGGCGATTACATGTAAGTGGATTTTTTTGAGACATTAGATGTAAGGGTGACTTTTACCTGATTTGAGGAGGGGTGCTTGAATAAGGTGAATGTTGCCTATTCTCAACTGCATCCAAATAGTTGGGCCTTTATTCGAGCATTTGAGAATTTGTATGAGGTGTTTGGTCGTGAACCTATCATAGGAGTATTCTTTTGTTTTTTCTAAGTAAAAAGGGTAGATAAAGGGAGTTAGGTCTCTTTCAACGTGTCCAAGAAAGAAGTTGTTAGCCTTGCTGACCTCTAACTTGAGAAATTCAAAGACAAGTTCGTGGAGTTGAGGTTTGTTAAGTCCGAGTACTTCTTCTTCCTAGATGAGTGTGGGCTAGATAGATTTCCCTTTATTGGAGGCCTGACCATCATCAGATTTTGAGGGTGGAGTATAGCTCCCTTTCATTAGAGGATCAGGTAGTGATTAACTTCCTAGAGAAGTGTGTAAGTCTAGAGCTATCCCTTTTCCTGTGGTTTCTTATTAGAGTGGGGATATAATAATGAAAAAGTTTTCAAACATATAGGTAGTTATTGGATTTTCTTTCTTCGATATTGACTCTTTCTGGATGTTTTGATTTAATCTTGTGTGTTTTTGCTTTGCAAGCTGAGATGGCTCCCAAACTTGCTCCAAAGGATTTGGCCACTTATGTGGTGAAGAAGAGGGTATTGCTGGGGCCAACCAAGCTCCACCGGTGTCTCCAAGTGCAGGGTCAAGCTCTGGCACTCCCATGATCCTAACCGTTTGAGGTCAGAAAAAAAACTAAGGTGGAGACAGGCCGAAGGTGGTCTCTTCACGACGCTTTGATTGGGGCAAAGGAAATCAAGGATTTCCCTGACATTGTGAATGCTTCAAGTCTATGGAGCCTGGAGTTTTGCTTCCAAAATTCATTGATCAATAGTTTGACCAACCCGAAGATGCAAGCTATGATGGAGGCGGGGATCCTTGGTCTTTGTCGTTATTTTGAATTCCAGGGGCTTCGTCATGCCATGATCGCTAGACATTTGGAGAAGGAATATGGGGGATTTGCTTGAGATCTTGAGGCAACGAGGACATTCATGGATGAGCTCTAGCTGAAAAAGAGCTCAAGGCTAAGCTGGCTAAGGATTGGAAGAGCTGGGACAATTCAAAGAAGATTTTGGAAGATAAGGTCGCGGCATGACTGCTTGTGTGAAGTTGGACATTAAGGCCATCGAGCTTTGCAAGAAGGACTTTGAGGCCGACATCCAAGTGCTTGAAGGATGAGGTTGACTAGCTGGTGGGGGCGGCGATTGATAGTGGCGGTTGAGTAGTATATGGCCTGATTGGATCGAGCTCTTGATTGAGTTCAGTTCCTTCATGGGGGAATTGGTCTTTTCCCATGTGGACCTTTTAAGGAGATTGTTAATAGGGAGTTAGTAGATAACCTCCCTCTTGAGGAAGATGCCGATGACATGGCTCAAGATGATCCTGAAAATGGGACTCGGCAGGAGTTAATGACAACTAGGAGCTCATCGAAATAGTGGAATCTATTCATGTTGTCTTCCTTTAGGATCAAAGGGGCCTATGGATTTTGACATGTGAATGTTGTGATCTTTATTTCTGTTTGTAGTTGAACAACACTTGTAATATTTTTTGATATTTTGCGATGCATGTTGTTTGGGATCTTCCATTTGTTTTCCTTTGTAGTTATATTCGGCCAGGTTGTCGTGATCGACTAGTATTTGAAGCCTTTATTTATCCACGTTCAGTTATTATCATCCAACTACTTTATTGGGAATGAGCTGGGGAAAGCCTGGTGTGCTCTAGGGATAGCTTGAGTGGCTGATGACGGCTACGTGCACATCAAAGAATGTTGAGTGGTGGCTTAGGAGCTTATCCCAAGGAACATTAATCTTTTGTATAGGGACAGCTCAGTGTCCTGGGGATAGGCCAGTATGAGGTCTTTTTGCTTGGGGGAGTTTGTTACATGAAAGATATGGAAGAAATAAGTATATAAATACATAATGCATTATTTAAAGGAACGAGATAGTTACATCAATGATCACTTATGTGCCATTGAATTGTTTGGCTCTCGCATGATCACACCTTGTTAAAACCTTTGCTGATAAAAAGACGTGGGATAAAACCTAACAAAGTGAAAAAGTGCACCCATTGTGTGAGATTCAAGACGTTGAGTTCTAGCAGTAGTATTCCTTAGGGACACAACATTCCACATCCTTGGTAGTTCCTATCCAGATAGCTACTATCTCTATGCTTGTAACAACATCAATTGTGACTTATAATGGTCCTTCCCAATTTGGTGTGAGTTTTCCTTTTCCTGGGGCTTCCTCTATGGTTCCACTTTATGCAGAACAAGATCATTGACTTGAAAGTTTTGGGGTTGAGCTTTTTATTGTATGCTTGGGCCACTCATTGCTTGGTTGCTTGCTCCTTGATATGAGCTAGTTCTCGATCTTCTTCGACAAGATCTAGCTCGGCTCTCCTGATTTTTAGCATCTGCTTTCAATGTCATCCATCGAAGGCTAGGCTAGGTGACTTCAATAGGTGGCATGGCTTTGCTACCGAAGATGAGTCTGTATGGTGTTTCCTGGGTCGAGGACTAGATGGCGGTATAGTATCCCTATAAGATTTTGGGGAACTCTTTGGCCCATAATCCTTTGGCCTAGTCAAACTTCTTCTTTAAGCCTATAAGGATTATTTTATTGGCTACTTTGATAAGGCCATTGGTCTAAGGATATTACATCGAGGCAAAAATATGTTTGATGTGAAAGTTGTCAAGAATTTGATCTATCGGTCTGTAAGACGGGTTTCATTATCAATGACCAATTCTCTGATGCCAAACCTGCATATTATTCTATTCCAAATGAAGTTTCGGACTTTTTCAGCGATGATTGTTGCCAGGGATTCAGCTTTGATCAACTTGGTGAAGTAATCGACGACCACTACCAAGTACTTGAGCTAGTCGGACACTAAGGGAAAAAGGTCGAGAAGATCGATTTCCTATTTGTGGAAAGGCCAACTCGCCTTAGAGAAGTGTAGTGGCTCAAGATGCTTCTAAGAAACCTTAGAGAACCTCTGGTACTTGTCATAATTGTGCACGAAGTAGGTGCAGTCTGTCTTCATGCTTGTCAGAATACCTACTCGAAGTATCTTGGCTGCTCAAGCTCGGCCTCCAATGCGTTCCACACACTCCTTCATGTACCTCAACCATGACGTCATTCACTTCGTGAAGGCCAAGGCATTTCAGGAGAGGAGTGAGTGACCTCGTTCGACAGTAGACCTCGCAAAGAGTGTAGTAACTTGCCAATCTTCTGAACTTCTTACCATCAGTTGTGGACCTTAGGACTTCACCCGTTGTGAAGTAGTTAAGGAATGGAGTTCGCCAATCTTCATCTTCGACCTCGGTGTTGTACACTTCAGATTGAAGGCAATTGTGATTAAAACTCAAGTACTAATTCAATTGGGCACTTTTTAGGAAAACATGAAAATAAAATAATTAAGCAATTAAAATAATTTGAGAGGAAATATAGATGGAAGACAAATGTTAGGGTTGATTTCATCAAATTTTCTTGAATTGTACTACCCAATTGTTAAATCCTTTCCTGATAACTTTATTCCTGATCGAATTATATATTGTTAATAGTTATAGCATGATTTTTTTACTACTATAACCCTCTTAGGATAAACCAAATAGTCAATCTCTCTTGCTATTTTAAATTTATCCTAAGAATGAAGAACAAGAATTCATAAAAATCGACAAGATAAACACTTCTATCTCTAGCTTCTTTAACCTATGTTAAATTCTAGTTTAACTTATAAAGTGAAATCTTTTTCAATGGTATAAAACCATAAATCAGTTAATGAATGGCCAAAGCAAGAATATCATCAAGATTGCTAGAAAATAAGGAACAAATTAAAAGGAAATTCAAATAACAAAAAGGTGTAAAGCGATTCCCTAAACCTGGCTTTCTAACACCTTTGGGAGTTTGGAAAGACATGGAAGAAGAAAGAACTCTAAACCTTAAAAAAACTTCAAAATTGTCTTCAAGAAATTAAAAGCTACCTATTTATATCCTTAATAGTGAAATTGAATAAGATAATTAAAATTCAAAAGGAAAAAGACTTTAATGCCGTTCTATTTTGCATGCCAACTCATCAATGCTACCGTCACAACACCAAACCTAGTGCTACAACAATAGGCTTGTATGAATCTTGTATCACGTGCATGCTAGCATCCAATCCATTGCTGGAGCATTGGCTTCCTTGACTTTCACATCGAGATGCTATACCACATGCATGCCGAGGCACTCAAATTAATGCCAGAGCCTGGATTCAAATGTTGGGATTTTCAAATCTTCAATTCAAAACAAAATCTTCAACAAATGCTCCAAAAATCAAGTGAAAATCTCTTCCAAATATCTATTCAATCTCCAACTGCTTATCCATTATCTTTTTCTATAAAACAAATCAAATTAGTGAGAATATTTTGCTAATAAATCTCTATAAAATCATAACTCACTAAACAAATCAACTAAGAAGACTTAAATTAATTTATCAACATAATTACTCAAAACTAGCTCAATTTAAATGTAATTAGGATAAAATAACTTGATAAAATAAGATATTTTTCCTAGTTATCACAAAGCAACACATAACAATAAATCACCCAAATAACATGAAAATAAAATTCAATAATTAAATCTAAATAATAAATTAATTTCTCAAAAATATAATATTAAAGAATTAAATAATAACATAATAAAATAAAGTTGCTTATTTTCACAAGAAATCTTCATTCCCCTCTTTTGGTTGCTCGTATATCCTATCCCCAAAGGATGGAATCTCGATGATATGACGGAAGGACGCTCGGGATCTAAGAAAGGGGAACTCTTGTACCTCTCTAGCATCTTCTAGTTCATTACTCCCTGAATCCCGACTACCTTGATGGAAAAATGCTCCACAAGACTACACCTATGGAGTTCGGGATCACATACTTGTCCTCCATTTATCCTACAGGGAACCACCAAAGCCTTAAATGGGAAGAAAAAATTAAAAAATTGCGTAGTAAAAAAGAAAAAGACCCTAAAAAGTGGCTCCCCTCACAGAGGGTGGCGCGGTCCCTCAACCACCACACGCGAATGCTCCCCACCCACCACTTGAAAGTAAAGAAAAAATTCAAGAAAAGCGGTTAAAGTAAAAAGAAAGGAAAAAACACTCACCGGAATAATAAAAAGAGAGATAAAGTAATGGAGGAAGGTTGAATCATGAAAAACAAGGTAAGCAATGCGCAACGGAGCGTGTGCATCACGGAAATAGTGCAACACAGGGAGCGGCAATCATGGTCCTGCGATATATGTATAGAGAGAAATGGAGAAACTGGAAAAGATGGATGGAAGCCTTAATATATAGGGGGCACGGGGCAAAAAGGTCCAAGGGGAAGCATGCGTTCACCCCACAACCCTCAAGAGTCTGCGCAAAAGCATACATGGCATGTCCACATTGAAGGAAGAAACGTCACGGTAAGACTGAAAGGGAGTGAACCCCAAACAACCACAAATACCAAATGACGTCGGGCTAGACACAAACTTCCTTGGGCCAAGCATAATTCCTACCCGAACTCCAGCGCATCTTATCACCTAGAGGTTCGTGATGGTTCCTCGACACTCGGAGGTATTCAGTTATCAAGCATTAATCCTTGGAAGTATCAGGCCCTCGTAAGACCTGGGTGAACACGATCTATAATAAGCGGAGCACTAACTCTACTCCCAACCACTTGGACCGAGAAGCATCGAGAAGACTAACGCATGGGTCAATGAACTCGACAATGTCGTTAGCACTCGATGGCCGAGTTGGGCAAGTTACTACCCAGCCTAGACCGCGAGGGATTCGGTAATGATGGCAGACACGGGACTGGAAGTCAAGTTAGACCCTGGCTCCTGTGGAAAGAAGGGTGTAATACCTGGTGTATACTTGCAGTATTCAAGTTCTTCTGCGGCAACCTAGAGCCTCTCAAACCGCGCGGTCCTAAAGTTCTCTAAGTTTGGACCTTACACCTCCTTGAAGGGCCATATGTTAGAGTTACATTAGATAAAAGTCCGGTAATGGTTCTTAAGGAAAAATGAGTTGAAGAGTGATTTTTAAAGAATTTTATGAAACTTTTAAACATTTCATTTTGAGCCCCCAAGTTTAGAAAATCTTGAAAATTTCCGGATTTAAACTAAAACCCAAAATTTGGATTTTGAATGGTTGGGATTTTGATTTTTTTGATATTTTATTTGAATCCAAATGGGGGGTATTTCCTTATTTACATTTATGTTTTAAAGTTAATGGAAAGTAAAATAAATTAAGCAATGTAAATAAGTGAGATGCTTTTCAAAAAGTGTGTGGAATATGGAGGTTGAGTTTTTGCCTTGGTCACCAAAGGGCATTTCAAGTGTTGGGGGTCTAAGGACCGCATTTCAATGTTGCAGCTGTCTAAGGACCACTATAGTGGTCCTCTTGGAGCATGAATAGTACCCAAAACAACGTTGTTCCACTTCCAGACCTTCTTTTTTAAAAAACCCTTTCCCCAGCATTTTCCTTATTCTCTTCAAACCAGAAACCCTCCTCACCCCCATTTCTCTCTTTTTCTCATTTGCACTCAAATCCAACTCCCCCAATCATCAAAGATATGTTTATATTGATAGATTTTGGTCCCTTTTCTTCAATTCCTTCAAAATCTTGGATTAGATTTGGTTATTTTCTTTCATTGTTGTCAAGTGGGTGCTTCCCCAAAGTTGTTAGTGTATGTTTAGAGTAATATAGGGGCACCCATATATTTTTTATGAGTTTTATGGTTGTAATGACAGACATTGGTATCATCCTCCTCCAGGAGTCCTAGTGGTGTTGGTGCTTTCCGTTCTACCTTTCCAAGTAAGTGGGTTTGATCTCATGACCTTATTTTGGTCATCCTATAAATTATTTCTAGCATCATAAAGTGATTAGAAATTATTTGCTAGTTTATTATGAATGTATTTAAAACTTAGCATGAAAATCTACGTTTATTAAAATGCATGGGACCATTATTGAATTGATTTGATATTATATAAGTTATTTCATGATCTTAGAAGTGATTTTGATAATGAATATTGGTATGACTGGTGAAAGGATATATAAAGTTTATGCTTAATTTTTAAAATTGAGATGTTGAACTAGAACACATAAAACTCCTCTTTTTGATTCTAGTTGATTTTAGATTTGGGAATTACTGAAGGGCGGAGAATCCAGTTAACGGCAGTTATTCCATTAATCTTGGTATAGAGCCCGCAAGGGCAAGTTATTATTATACTAGACCAATTATTTGCAGGACGCAACTTGCAGGACCATTAAAATCTTAGCTATGGACTAATGTTCGCTAGAAGCTGGTACCACCTTTCATTTACGGATAATCTATTCTCTTAGTAATGTCTTGAGAAATAATGCAGTTTTTATGAATTCAATAAATTGCAATTTTATGGTTATTACGTAAAATAAATAGAAATGAATTGTAATTGTTGCATTATTATTATTTATGTATGATTCTTCATTGTCCCATGTATGGTTATGAGTAAGGATCCAATTACTAAGTTTTGTAACAAAACTCACCCCTCCTTTCTTCCTTTTCCCCAAATACAGGTGTAGCTCAGGATCTTCCTCCCCTTCTTCCTCTATTAGATATCATTACTGTGGGTGAGCTCACAATGTAGTGAAGTCTTTTTTGGTCATTATAGAGTGCTCCGTGATGTAACGGGTAGGTCTCGGATCATAGATTTATATTTTGCATTTTGATTTATCATGATTCTTTTGTATTTCAACGTATATCATCCATGGTTTCTTTTGTACATGAGCTACTCAAGTGAATTATATATCACAGTTACAACATTTCAGACTTCATTTATGCTTAGTATGAGATTCGATTTATGATTTGAATTATGTTTTATGAATAAAGTTGTGCATATATTACGGCGCAACAATCACGAGGCTTATGTGGGGACGAGTCTCCACATACCGTCAAGGTGCAAATTCGGGTTCGTGACAGGCTGTACCATGGAGGCTTTAGCACGTACCCCTGTGACGATGGGGAGAGCTTGAGGACAGACACGCCTATGGACCTCGGAGGCATCATCCCAACATCAAGTCCAATCTCCCTAGGCGCGTCCCCGCAGGGATGATGAGTGGGGCACGAGCACAAAGTGAGCACATGATGAGCATGGACCTTGACACATCTTCTAGAAGGATCCCCTAATGGTTTTTTACATCACCCGTACAATCAGGTAAGAGCCTAAATAACATTTTGGACGTATTTAGATGATATAAATAGAAAATGGAACATACAACAGTGGTAAGCTATTAATTCTAATTGTCTATTCCCTTTCACAACCTTTGTTGACTTGGCTCGAACCTTTGCAAGTACCCACGCCCTCCTAAACCACTGTGAGAGAGGAAGCAACCAATATTGCCACCAACCGAACAACCAAAGTAAACCACTACCGTTACGGTACGTAATTAAATATTTTCAAAGGTAGAAAATATATATAATTAAATTTAACGCAATAGAAAGATATATTTTATCATCTAATCAAATTTTATCATAATCAAACTATAGTACGCGATAGAAAAAACTATATTGTCTAATCAAATTTTATCATATACAATACTGTTAAAATAATAGGTGTGAAAAGGAAAACATATTTATTAATATGACAATATATAATAATTAAATAGTAGTGTAAAACATTCATTTACACTAATAATGTATCAAAATTAATACATATTTTTATTTCTTTATAAAGGTTATGTATTATTGTTTTTTCTATGTCGTTATAAATTATTTTATTGAAACCACATTTGACCACGCTATCTTACCATTTCGATTCCATATTTTCTCAGTTATTTAGGCACATACATAATTAGGAATTACACAGAAAGGTAGAATGGTAAAAAGTTGACTAGAAAATTTATATAGACTTGGAAAGAGGAAATCTACTTTCAACATTTTGAAACACGCTCAATTGTTTAATAGAACTTCTAGATATTCTTATGCAAAATCTATTTTTTTAATTTTTGTATACACAAATTTTGCCAATCATTCAACTACAGCATCTTACTAGACAAATTTGAATCTTAAGACACGAATTTGTAGATGCAAATATATCAAGAACAAAATATTGTCAATATGGAAATATATATATAATTTGTTTTTACCTTCCTGATTTCATAGAAAATCCTTCACATTCTATCTTTAGTTAGTGACTCTTCATTTTTTTTTTTGACTGAAAAGAAAATATTTCATAAAATTAGTGACTCTTCGATCTTTACACATCACCATGAGTACTCTAAATAAATAATGATCAGATTGCAAATATACTATACTAATAATTCAAATTTATTTAAGAAAAAATTTTATATGTCATTTATAGAGCTATTTAGGTCTCGTCGCTTCTCAATTTTTAAACATTCATATTAAATTAATATTTGAATTAATTTAAATTTTAATTATTAATTAATTTTTATATGAAATAAAATTAAAGGTTACAATCATTAAAGATTAAATCCATACAAAAAAATTATAATAAAATAAAATTATAAAATTAAAATTAATACAAACTAATATACTAATAATTCAAATTCATTTAAGGAAAACTCACACATGCTATTTATGGAGTTATTTAGGCCCCACCATCTCTCAATCTTTACGTTTAAAGTAACATTTTGAAT